>JASANC010000460.1:0-25371 GCA_030248135.1 Theristus sp. LFF4_11 | reverse complement strand
CACAAGGTTCAGGTAGTAATTTTTTTACAAAGGTAGTAGTTTTAGGCAACGGCTGGCGGGAAAAACCATACTTGTGTTTCGCTTGGGTGAACAGTTTTGTCAACAAAAAAAATCTTTTCTGACCGAACACATTGTGTTTTTTAAATTTAATTTTTTTTGTATTTTCAAATGAAAACGCAGGTTTTCGACAAAGACGGCGACGGCGTCATCCAAATGGAGGAGATCAAGCATGTGATGCGTAACATCGGCGAGAAACTGACGGAGGAAGAAATCGCGGACATTTTGAAGGACGGCGACATTGATGGCGATGGTCTGATTGAGTATCATGGTTCGTTCTTGTATGTCAGAGCTGCACTGAGATATCCCGGCAAATTTTAGTTGGGAAGAATGAAGGGCAAACCTAAACTTTTACCGGTAAAAGTGTTGTAGGATGAAACAACAAAGTAGTGAAGAAACAATCGCAAGCATGCGCGATTTTTCAGCACTCTTTTGACTATGTGGAGCTACGGTGCAACATAAAGTCTATTTTTACATCATTTACTATTAACTGATTGGTCGGTTGATTCACACGTATGCATTCTGTGCAAGCTAGCACAACTTACGGGCATAAAACTACGAATAGTTAAACGCCTGAAAGAAAACTTTTCAAACTTTTGCACAGAATTCGTAAAAATGATCACCTACACGGCGCCCGGTGATTTGGCAGCGCAAAGCGAAGCGGATGCCGAAGCGGACGACACCGATGGAGAATACGTGCTCGCTCCTGAGCAGCTGTGACTTTTTGGGTGTTTTTGTACTTTTGAATTGTTTCAATCAATCAATCGATCGTTGTTGTTATCAATCGGTCTGCTATCCGCGTTGGTTTTTCTACTCGAAGTTGGAGCACTGTTTTTAGTGATGTTAAGGCATAAAATGTCTCAATTTACTGTTGTATTTGTGTTTTTTTCGCTGTGTGCCTTACTACATTTTATTGCGAGGATGGATAAAACTGGCACATTCTGACGGGAGTTTTTTTTTTATTTTTATTTCACCGCTTATTTTCTGAACATCTCTGCACCACGAATGTGCATTGCGATAAAACAAGCAAAAGTAACACATACAGTTGTAATATTGCCTAGATTTTTGATAAATTGCCTACGATACAAAAAGATTGTGAACACACTGGGTAGCATCACAAACCATAGTAATTATACCATGAGTTTTGCTTTCTTCTTACCGTATGTCTGTCTCTTAAAACCTGTGTTACTTTTTTCGCAGAACACAGAACAAAGACGAAAGAACGGGATATCAGAGTTGCGAGAAAAGATGTTCAGCCACAAATACAACGTTTTGAATTTCAACCATTTCGCTTTCTGATACTGTAATTCAAGAAGTTTCGCATGATCTGTGCTCTACGAAGAAACGTGACAGACAGGTTTAACCTGACATACTTTACCCATAAACTACTCATCATCCGCATTAGTTTCGCGTGTCTTTTTGTCAACAGTTTTCGCTTTCACGTCTTCCGGTTTCGCCTCCGGTTTCACAACCGTCGCCTTCATTTCGTTCTCCACGATTTGCTCCATTCGATAGAGATTAAGCGCCATATGAACGAATTGCGCCTCGTGCAGAGTGAACGGCTTGCAGACGACCTTGCCATTTTCGTCCACCGCTCCGTGGCAGCCGATTGAAGCTGCTTCCAGCATCTGATTGACATTTCGAGAGCAAAAATGCAGGTTTTTTTTGTTTGAAGCGCGCTTTTGGGTCATCAAGTCCTAGTCAGAAGACTGCGTGATTTCAGAATGCTAGGGCGCTAGAACTGGTACAGTGAACACACAAACACCCAGGCATACAACGTGCAAGGTGTTGGGCAGTGTCAGTGTTTGCCAGTGTGTTTGTAAACTATTCACACACCATTAAGAAACAACAAAAAACAGATCAAGAAGAAAATGCGCATAGTCTCTGGACAAGGACTTTACAAACCCAATATGACGTCAATTGCTACGTTTTACTGCGTTCATGCTGCAAAGCAACAAATGAAACAAACACACTGGCACTCGCAAGCGCACACTGCACTGCACGTCTTTGCTCTTTACAGCTGTGTGCACCACAGCTTGCTCGTGCACATCATTCCGTTGTGCTCTTGGACTCCGAAATGAAACAGAACAGAGCTGTGCCAGTGTGTTTGTTCGCGACTGTGTTGTCCTGAAGTAAGTGCACTGTCTTCACACTCGGACTATACCTTGGTTCGATCAACTGACGGTAGTGCGAAGGCAGCACCAGCGAACGCGAAAGCCACAATTGAGCAAATCATCAGCAGAGTTTGAGCGTGCATAGTGCTGAGTTTTGAAAAACTTGGACTCGGAGGAACAGCGAATTTACCTTCACTCTTAGCTTTCTTCCAACACTTCTCGTCTTTTTCCAGACTGGTATGCTGGAGTTTGAATGATATGAATGAATGATCACGTTGGAATTGTTCAGAATAAGTAGCCGATTTGGAGAACAACAAAAACAATAAATAGCTCAATGCAAACATAAAAATAGCAAATAATACTTGCAGCTAATTGGATATTTTTGTGTGGGATGTTGACAGAGCGTGGAAAAGGTTTTTATTTGCCTCCACAGATCAGAAGATTGCAATTAGAGCAGATTTGGATGATTGGAAGATGTCGTGAACAAGATTGAGCAATGCCATGTTATAAAAAGACAGTAAAAAGTAGATATAACCACCACGACATGTTGACTTCGCACAAAGTCTGAACTCCAACTCACATGATTGCTTGTAAAAGGACTTATTGGTCTGTCGTTCATTAAAATTTCGAAATTTAATTCAGTTTTTTTTCGAATTTCGAATCTAATAAATTTTCTGAAATTCGCAATATTACATGTAATTCGATTCGATCATAACTACCGTTTTTATGCGGTTCAAATTCATGAATCATAGATAAACAACAACTGTTGACGATAAACGCAAAACAACAAGCAACATTGGTTTATGAGCATATCGTTTTATTAGTTTCGCAAATAAAACAAAAACCCCCCCCCCCCAAACCCCCCCCCCCCCAAAAGCCCCGAACAAAAAAAAAAAAAATTTTTCAAAACCCCCCCCCTTAACCCCCTTTCTTTTAACCCCCCCCCCCCTAATTCCCCCCAAAACCCCTTTTTCCAAATTTTATTTCCAATTATATAAGGAGACCTTATATGCAAGACTTTACGGTAATAATTCGTGACAACAGCCTTTATCTAATGACGAGTTGTGGGGCAAAAAAAAGAAAAAAGGTCCGTCACGTCATCGCCGTTTGGCTGAATAAAGGTAAAAATGGAAAACTGGCCACACGGGTGTGTGCGTGCCCTGGTCCCACTGACGTACATGAATTCGTGGTCGTGAGTCGTGACCCCATAAAACTAAATTGACTAAATATGTATCTTCTTAACTACATGACTAAAGACAGTGTTTTTCGCCCCCGTGAATGGAATGAAATGGCATTAAAATGTATATATAGCGCATTTATTTAAATGTGTCGCATCTAATGACGTCATACTTCTTATCATGCAAAGCTGGTTATCGTCAATGTTGTCCTTCAAGGCTTGATTACCTGAAAAACCACGCCCACACCCTGTACTTGTCATCGGCAATGCTCATGCTCATCACGGTAGGAGGTTTTCACCATTTATTCACTGTTTCAGTCACTTTTGCAACCACTACTGATCACGAAAAAAATTTAACAAAATCCGCAACAAGGTTGTGACGTTAAAGTGGCCTGATTCGCCGAGTAACAAGTTGCTTTTTTATAGCGAGTGTGAAAACGGCATGCCTTTTGTGCACTGCAATTTATTTCTGATCTCTGTAGCTCAAATTTTAGTTTAAAAAAATGAACCAAAACTCGAGAACAAGTGGTCAGACTTTACAACTTGGCGATTTGAACCTGTGCCGGCGGCTTGGGATTTTCATTTTTTTGGTAATCATTTCACCCGTGCCTGCGACCCGAGATGGAAAATGCGTCTCATTCTCTAATATTCAACTGTTTCAATTTGCTGTTTTAGCTTTTACATCAAATGCAAATTTTCTGCAAAATTTTCAAAAATATGTGATGGATTTTTGCATGGAGTGAATTTTGGTATGGATTTTGGTGTTTTGCGAGTGTGCCTGCCTACCACTCTCTCCAATAAATTAATTTATTTTGCAACAAGCCTTCCATGTAGCACAACAAACCAAAAGCGAGATATAGATTTTTCCAACGATTGATGAAAATCACAACGTGAGAGAAAGTATTTTAGAGTCCTAAATGTTATGTACAATCACATGACCTATACCCATCATATGACCAATTCACAGGAAGTGTACTTGCCAATATAAGTACAGGAACTGTATAGGGATCACTTTTGACATATAAGTCAGAGAAAATTAGAAAAACAAAGCATGGAAATGATAAAACCTCACAACTCCATTGCAGAAACGGCAAAATCGTAAAAAAACTGAATTAAAGGGGAAATTCCCGCATAAACTCAATGTTATGTTTCGTGTCACTGAAACTTGATTGAGGTTTTTTTTTTAAATGGTCTTGTGTCAACACTTCGATTCAACAAATGCAATAAACAGAGCAATTGGTATCCAAGAAAACAAGCAAAAATTACAGTAACACACCCTGTGCTCAGCAGATGATTTCTCTTGCCAAATTCTTCTTCATCTTTTAACTTTCAACCCAAAATTCGAAGCTAAAGATGAAACGAGTCACACTGTGTTTTGTGCTCAATAGAAAAAGCGCTGAATTTCCAAACAACGGCTTTACTGACTGACGATTTTGTAGAAAGTTTTTCGTTGTGCGACTCAATTCGTTTGCTTGCAGGCGTCGATGCTTAGCTTCTTGCTTGATGCATAGTAGAGTAGAGTAGAGTAGAGTAGCATAGTAGAGTCACTTAAGCAAGTTTGAATAATGCCGCATGAAACTGTCCTGTCTCAGAGCCTCAAGAGTCTGACTCTAACAATTTTCGAATGTTACACGTCAATACATGGAACTTGATTTCATATGCGTTCACACGGAGTCGCAGAACGACACATAACAAAGAAAAACGGAAAACAACAAATTCAAATCGAATGGTGCTGCTTTGCCCGGATCAATTTTATGAGCGCTACCAGCTCCAGCCGACGCCTCTGTGCGGCTGCTTCGACTTCGCCGCCGTTTGCATCCGTGTTTGCGTCGTTGACCTCGATTGTCATCGTTTGACCGGGCGACAATTCTATCGGACGATCAGCCATTGCGAGTACCTGCGAGTATACAAGCGGTTATAAAGGTGCCCGATGTCTTGTTTGCCTGGGTGGTGGTGTCACCCTCGTGGCCTGTAGCGCGTTAGCGCGCATTCATGTTGCAGTATTTAGTGACCGCGCAACTATGTTTTAACACACAGCTGTGTGGTCACTAAATACTGCAACATGAATGCGCCCTTAGACTGTTGTTGTTGTTGTTATTAGGGACTTTAGGCGATGTTTTCAGCCAGGGCTAACCCAGAAAAGGGTGCAGAACACCGTCGCTCTGTCAAGTGCCTATACACCCCTCGGCGGGGCTCGATTCTCTGTGCGTTCAGGGGATTGAGCCACGCCGAGGGGTGTATACTCGACGTGCACCCTACTCAGTGTCATTCTGTACGCTGGATTAGTACTGGCTAAAAACGTTGCCTAAAATCCCAACAACAACAACTCGCAAACGAAGCCCCATTTCCCCGTGCACACTCACCCGCCTCGCCTCCTCTTCATTCGTCGATTTCAGTCGAAACTTCGGACTGTACAATTTGTCGTGCACGACGTTTCGCAGGGCAGCGGCGTCGGCGCCCTCAGTGAATGGTCTACAGTAGACACGGCCGTTTGCGTCCACGGCACCGAAACAGCCGAGGCGAGGGGATTTCTGCAAACGCGCGAAAACTGTGCGCATGAACCACCGGTATATCTGTATGTACAGTGGCGGCCAAAAGTGTGGGAACGCTGCGCGCGCGTGTGCTGTGTATTGCGCGCGTGTTTTTTGGCGCATTCATGAAACAGCATTTGGTGACGCGTAGCTGTGTTATAAAACACAGCTTCGCGGGTACTAAATACTGCTTTATGAATGCCCCTTAAGTAGTTTAACAAATGACGTCATTTCGGCCTGACAAGTTCGAGAAAAAATGGCAATTGAGCTAATGCCGTAAGGCCCCGCGACAAGTCGAATTGACAATCCCGTGGAAGCTCTGCGGTTTTTTTGCTCTTACCACGCGAAATTGCAAAAACAGCAGTGTCCAGGGCATCGCGGTCTTAGTCCACAAAAAAAAACAGAAAAGCGGACGCTAAAAATGACAGAAAAGGGCACACACACGCACTTTCTTCTCAAACTCGTGGATTTTTGATAAAAAAATGTTCAGCAATCAATTAACCTTCAACACCTGACGATCTGACTGATCCTCGTTTGCCTGCACCGTTGAAACGGAAAGTCGGCTGTTGATGACGACCAGCGCACAACAGAGGAAGAACGCTCGATTGACCATATTGCGAGACTGTTTTGTGTGCCTTTCGCAGTTTTCAAAATCATATAAACACATACGCAAGCCTGAAATTCAACGGATCACAGGATAACGGGACAGGAAATTAAAATTCATCGGCTGACCGGAATTTTTTAAGACGCGCGCGCGGGGGTGTGTTTGTTTCTTTTTGGTTTGAAAAAAACTCACAACTGCTAAAAGTTACAGTTGCTTGATGCTTGTTCGCAAGGATGGGCTCGTCGGTTGGAACACTACATTACGGGCGTGCGTTCGATTGCGGCCCATTAGATAGCGGCCGAAGCATTGCGGCCGAAGCATTGCGGCCTGAAGGATTGCGGCCTGAAGGATTGCGGCCTAGGACGATTGCGGCCTGAAGGATTGCGGCCTGGACGATTGCGGCCTGAAGGATTGCGGCCTGGGACGATTGCGGCCCGGGACGATTGCGGCCTGGGACGATTGCGGCCCACGAAATTTTAAAGCGGTGTCATTGTCTTTGTCGCACGCAACTGGTTATGTTATTCTAGCACACGAGTTTTCAATTCTTTTTTTCAAACAAAGTTGTTTTTTGTTTATTGATTAGTAATTATGTTTTTTTAGAACCCCAAATCGAAATCTTCCATGCTCAACTTTCCTTGTCGCCGGGCAGAGCTATATTTCATCTGAGCCTTTTTTGTTTAATTTGTTATTAAAGTTTTAAACTACCAATTAATTATTTAAAATTAAACCAACAAAAAATTCCCGTTTCAAATCAAAACTGTACTTTCTTATAAAATTATCTAGCTAGATATCTGAAAAATTTCTTTTGTCTCGAGTTGGGTCCTCAGGCAGAGACCCCACCTTGGGTTGTTGAAAAAAACAAAAATCGTCATTTTTTTTATTGAAAAAAATTCAGAAATTAAAGTTGTGCTAAATTAACCAGGGAGTTCGAAGAACCACATTTGATGTGCAAGCGCCTCCCGAATGATTCTCGAAAACTTTCCAGATTTTGTTTGGGTAACTTCATTTACCCCTTTTCCAAACCGTTACCATGTCTCTTGTGTTTTGACCCCCAAAACGTCACTAATTGTCCCCAGCTCAAGTGAAAACACACATACCGGGTTGAAATTCGATCAATTCTGATGATGGCGCGACGACAGGACACGAAACAGCAACCAGACAACGTGGCGCTGGCAAACGGAGCAGCTCGGACGCTCAGAAATCAGATTGCAAAGCGAATTGTCACCTTATCTGCATCGGAAATGGTAGCCAAGCTGTGGAACGCTCAAAAACTTCATCGCCGAAGTTGTCGAAGCCTAAAATCAGTCGGTTAAACGGTCCAAAATCGACTGCTGACGGTTTTACGAGGCAATATCAAAGAAAATTTTTGTTGAACGTTTGAAAAAAAATGTGCCAAAATTAAGGTTTTCAGAGCATATTAGAGGAAAAATTCTTGAATTTTTTAATAGGCATTTTTTAATCACATAAAAAATTTCGATTTTTGTTTAACAACCTTAACCCCACACCCAGCATTTGTTTCAAATCAAACCTCCAGAATCTTGGATTTTCAAACATAAGGCGTAGTCCGTGGCGTAGCGGTAGAACTTCGGCCTACAGTTCTGTAGGTACGGGGTTCGAACCTCGCTGTGGACAAGACATACTCGTGGAAAAATTAGAGTGACCAATAAACATCTAATGGTCTATTCCCTCCTGAGCCGAGGGTAAAATTGGGCTCGGGGCAGTATTGCCCGTCTCCGCCGGAGTTTGGTACCTTCGGGTTTCCGGAACCGGCGCGCGTACAAATAAAAAAAAATAAGGATTCAAACAACAACAATTCATTTCAATTCAATTCAATTCAATTTCTATTCAATTCAATTTTTTTATTGCTAACAGCGGCGCAAATATTGGCGCAAATATCAACGATCGATTCCACGCAAACGCAGCAGACACGACGACGACGATGGTTTAAACCATTGTTGTTCCAGAGCAGGGGTGTTGGGCGGGGGGGGGGCGATATAGATGGCTGGAGCAAATTTTCTAGATAGATAGAAATTGACCTGGAAAGGTGACAAAGCATAAAAACTTTGTGGGCCGCAATCGTCCCAGGCCGCAATCGTCCCGGGCCGCAATCGTCCCAGGCCGCAATCGTCCCGGGCCGCTATCGTCCCAGGCCGCTATCGTCCCAGGCCGCTATCGTCCGGGCCGCTATCGTCCAGGCCGCTATCGTCCAGGCCGCTATGCTTCGGCCGCAATCGTCCAGGCCGCAATCCTTCAGGCCGCTACGCTTCGGCCGCAATCGTCCAGGCCGCAATCTCTTGGGCCGCAAAAGTACATTTGCCCTATTACGTCACTCAACACAATAAATCCGACAATTCTAAAACACCCGACTACTTCTAAAATAAAAAAAAACATTTTCCTGTCTTTTTCTTCAGTGTAATTAGTTCGGCCGTTGATGACCTGTCAGTTTCAGTAAACAGTATGGAACTCATTTCAAAAGCTTAGCAGAATATGTAAATTTTTTGAGTAAATGAGAAAGCTCCGTTTATTTATGTATGATATGTATATTTTATGGAGTCGGTTTGGTTTTTGGACAAAAATAATTATGATACCTATGTACATGTGGCACTTTTGAAAATGCGGCTTGTTTAATCAGAGACTACTCTTTTATAAACTGAATTTCACGTGTAATTCGAAAAAAAAACAAAAAATAAAAATTCTTTGCTAGTTGAAAAAGAACACGTTTTCCAAAAGCCCTGCTTTTGACAGGAAGTGATTCTAAAAGGAGAGCAGAAATTAGTCATTCTTGCTAGGAATCCCGACAGTTTTCTGTTGAAATTATGCACTGTTGCGTAATTTTGAAGCACATAACGCAAAAATGAATAAATTATAGTTATTTGTTTCAAAGTTGTCTTTAAATATAGCATTTGTGCACATAAGATACGAAATGAGTAGCTTCAGAGAATGACAGATTTTGACTTTCAAAACCAGAACTGGTAAAACATCTCAGTTTCATGTGGGTAGTTCCTATTCTATTTTCTGATATCTTCTTGCTGAAAATTTTCAAATTTATCTTGTTCTATCATTTTAGAAAAGGTCAAAACGGTAAAAAAAAAAAACAATTGCCAGCTCCAAACTTGTAACGACAAGCAACGTTCGTAGCCGTATGTGCAATTTTCGCTTCAACAGAATTAGAACTGCAGATTCAAAGGTCGTCCGTTCGGTTCACTCTTTTGACAGTAACTGACCTTGAGCTACACAATAAACGGAGACAACTATGAAATTTCCTGATGATCACTATCATATTCAACTATGAATAATAGCGAATAAAATTTTATTCTTGCAGTTTGAACATTTTTTTCTGAAGCCCCGCAATATGTTTTCCAATTAACCGATTAACATTCTCGACCACTACCGGCGCGATCTTGCGACCTCTTAACCGGATAGGACGTTTATGGTCGGAAAGTTAATAAATCCTGGAAGTACTGTACGCATGGGGATATTGCTTAATTACGGATGTTGTAACGAAACGACGCAAACGCAAAACTGCTCCAGTAAATTAGTCAACATCACTAATCATGCATATTCGACTGTAGGCGGTCAATAACAATAGTCACGGATGCAACAGTGATCGTTGGAGGGAACTTTTTTTTGGCGGTTTCCGTTACACAACGATCATTAGGAATATCGTTGTTTGGCCTCGATATTCCGGAGTTCTTCATGCCCAATGGTACACTGCAGGTTTTATTGGTTTTGGTGCCACCGACACCAACACCACACGTACAGTATACCTCGTATTAATGTGTTCCATCTGTATCCGCAATTATACATTATGTATAGATATGTGCTGGTGTATGCGAATTAGCTATGTAATTAGCCAATTGAAAAGCAAAAGACAAGCGCGTGACCTACAAGAATCCTCTATCCAGGTCAGATCATCGATCATAATTTTCAAGCGGTGTATACTTGCGTCATTCTTTTCAGCTTTTTTTTATAGATCCGACCCAACAACGAGCATGGGTATTAATATATGATTATTGCAATGAAGTAGACAGCGCTCTCGCTGCATTCTATTTTTTTGACAAAAAAATCACATAAAATTCGTTGATACTGCAAAGTTTGTGTTTAGATCATGTTTCAATGGTTTTCGTAAGTTCATTGATGAAACACGGTACAATGGTTTTTTTTCGAACACAGCCAAAAGCGCGCGGTCTCTGGATCCGGTGAACTTGGGTTGAAGAACAATTTTCTGATTGGCTTTGATCAACTGCCCATGAATGTCAACCAACCAATCAACGTCCATATCATGATTTGTTATTATCTTATTGTGTTGAAAGAGGTGGAGTGATGTTGAAGGATGTGTGGACAAGCCGCACAGCTGAAAACTGGAACGCGCTGTTTCGTGCCCGAACGTACATAGTCCGAATATGAATGCAATGAATTTTGAATTTTCGTAACGATAGTGATTAGTTTAGTTTTTTTTAATTTTCTTGCCAAAATCTGCCGATAAATTGCGTTGTTCAGTTTTACTATTTTCAAATTACCGCGATGCCCTAAAACATTTATCCTATCTGTGCGTGCGAGCAACACGTTCAACAAGAATGATGATAATTTTATTAGCGACACGGCACGCATCCAAACGCTAATTTAACTTTAAAAATCGCACCATAGAAAACCCAAAAAACGTGAATTATTTGCACAAACTTCACAAATACGCTACTCCATCAGTTTTGTCAATTTCTGTGAAATAATGGAGCTGCAGGCATCAGTACAGAGCAATTATGTACCAAACAACACTAAGGACTCTCGCCTGAGAACGCCTGCTCAACAAACCTGTTGATCACCACTGGAAAAACCAAAAAAATTGTTGCGGTTTTACACAATAAATGTCCGACACAAGTTTGTTGAGTAGGGGTTCTCAAAGTGGTTGAGTTTAAAGTTTTAAAAAACATTGTAACGATTTAGGCAAGACATGAACTGCCAAACGTAATAGTTCTGAGGTGAAGCCAATTGCGTTAAAGCACAACGATCTTGGAGACAAATCTACGCATGCAAGTGGAACACACTGAATTAACATCACTGAACAAGAAAAACGAAAATTGTTAGCTGTTCCAGTTAAAATTCCAACTTTCATGTTGTCTCATTGTTTACATTTCTTTCGATGTTGATTCGTCCGCTTGTGAGTCTTGAACGTCCTTGCACATCGGTCGCACTCAAACGGCCTCTCGTCGCTATGCACTTGAGATTGGTGACTTTTGGGGTTACTGATTGCTGCACACTGTCCCACTGCTCATAGTTGGTCTACTGACGGTTTGGATTGTGGTGATTGAAATGTCGAGCAAGATGGTCAGAGGTTTTGAATGTTGTGATTTCGTTGGAAATGTTGAGTCAGATTTGTAGAGGTTTTGAATGCTTTGTTGCACTGGCTGCAGGCAAACGGACGCTCAGCGGAATGGCGATGTTGCTGATGACTGCGCAGTTCCCATGCTGTTCTTGCCCTGTAGCCACATTGGTCGCAAGTGAATGGCCGTGTGTCCGTGTGCACCCGTTGGTGTCTTCGCAGATCAGCTCTCGTTTTGAATTTCTTCCCACAATCGCCGCAGATGAACGGACGATCAACAGAATGCACAGCGCTGTGTCTTTGCAGATGAGTTTTAGTTTTGAATTGTTTACCGCATTGGTCGCATTGAAACGGACGATCGGTGGAATGAACTGTGCGTTTGTGAGCGGAAAAATGTGAGTTCCTCTTGAATGAATACGCACATTGGTCGCATTTGAACGGTCTGGCGTCTGAGTGCATGGAAGTGAAATGGAGATTCAAACAGTGGTTTGTCTTTGCCCTGTACGAGCACTCGGTGCAGGCGAACGGTCGCTCAGTGGAATGAACGTGCTTCAAATGCAGTTGCAAGTGTGACTTGCCTTTCGCCGCAACTCCGCAGACCGGGC
The DNA here is from genome assembly GCA_030248135.1 of Theristus sp. LFF4_11. NCBI lineage: Eukaryota > Metazoa > Nematoda > Chromadorea > Monhysterida > Xyalidae > Theristus > Theristus sp. LFF4_11. Next base: position 12,966 of record JASANC010000460.1, on the reverse strand, counting down.
ATTCGTGCATGTTCGTGCGTTTGACTGGCTCCCCAGATTGTTGCGTTTGCTGACACAGACGACTGAGTGCCCTGCCAGTGAGTTTCTTTGTGATTTTCCGGCCAGCAGTGACGGGAACAACGTGCTGCCGCTGATGAGCCACGAATGTCGCCACACTCAGAAACGCCAACTCGCACGCTGCGCATTCGTAGGCCTGGCACTGGACTGACATGGCCTGCAAAGAGAGAGAAGGTTGAGCTGAGTCACAAAATGTTGAGGCATATGGACAGCACTGAGTGAGAAAGCACAAGTTCCTTGTGAAGTTATGAGCAAAAGGCATAGAGAAACAAAAGCGAAATTTCGAAACACATTTGCGTTGAAATTGTTACTGCGGTTAGAGCTAGTTGGCTGCAAATTAAATGAACCAAAAAAACAATGAAACTGACTATTACAAAGAGAAGGTAGGAAAAACTGAAAAAGAGTGACACATAAAGGAACAAAACAGCCTCTATTCGCCAACAGCCAACCGGAATAAAGCAGCTGAGCTTCCAACAGACCACTGGAAACGAGCACCAAATCAACAGCACAAAACCACAGCAAACGATTGGTACGATCGATCCGTGAGATGAAAAACACAAGATCGCAGCGCATCACAAATGCCAGATTGAGTGTAGCAAAAAGACAAAACAAAAGCAAAAAAGGCAGACAACCTCTGCTAGGCAGCTAATTATTATTCTTACGAAGATCCACGTCAGTTCATTAACCGATTAGTGTTGTGTCACTCAAAGAGAAAATGAAGGGAGCAGTAAAATGCACGGGGGTCCAAAATCACTGACACGATTGGACTCCGCATGTTCCATCCATCCATCCATCCATTTTATTTCGCGAAAAGCAGGAAACTCCGATAAAACTGTATGAACAGCATGAAATTCGGAGACCCAAATGTTCTAAGATGCAGCAAGCAAAATGAACGAAAAAACTGTCCATCGGAAACTGTGCACAACGAAAAACTGCACGCACACGTCTGACAAACAACATTTTCTCTGTTACCCCTCACTGTAGCGTTTACACCACAGCGTTTTTGTGCCCATGTTTCTGTTTTGCTGGATCATTCAAAATGCGCAAGATTGCTTGCTTTTTTCCCGCGTGTTTTTTGCATCAATGCGTTTGCTGTAAGATTTCCTTTTTCAGGAACAACATTTCAGATTTTTCTTCAACACACCCATTTTTATGAATGTTTTTGTCGCCTTTCAATTTTTTTTCAACTTTCAGTGCACAAAACTGTTTTCAGCTCCGACGATGCCCCGGACAGCCTCTGCTCCACTCGAGTGCTCAGCGTGCCACTTGGCATTCCAGAGTGTGTGCACATTTCTGTGCCACCTGCGCGGGCATGTCATTCCCTCCGTGTCAGCTGCTGGCCATCGTGCCCGGAGAAAGTCGATAAAAAGGGCAATCATTCTAATCAGTCAGCAGCCAATCAGCAACGGGCAAACAAACGTCAAGGAAACGAAAATAAAAGGCAAACGTGAATGTCATTTGTGTGGAGTGATTGCAAAAGACCAAACGAGATTGAACCAACATTTGAAGCACGTTCATTCCACTGAGCGACCGTTCGCCTGCACCGAGTGCTCGTACAGGGCAAAAGCAAAAAGTGATGTGAAAACCCATTTCATTCGAGTGCACTCAGACGCCAGACCGTTCAAATGCGACCAATGTGCGTATTCATGCAAGAAGAACTGTGATTTGTTGAAGCATAAACGCACAGTTCATTCCACCGATCGTCCGTTCCACTGCGGCGAATGTGGAAAGAAATTCAAAACGAGAGCTGATCTGCGAAAACACCAACGGGTGCACACGGACACACGGCCATTCGCTTGCGACCAATGTGGCTACAGGGCAAGAGCAGCATATGATTTGCGCCATCATCAGCAACGTCGCCATTCCACTGAGCGTCCGTTTGCCTGCAGCCAGTGCAACAACACATTCAAAACCTCTGCAGCTCTGGCTCACCATTTCAAACAAATCCACACCCAAACCGTCAGTAGATCAACTGTAACCAATGTGGCAATCAGTTTTCATCAAGCAGCAGCGTTAAGCGCCACCAATCAGTGCACAGCGACGAACGTCCGTTCGAGTGGCACCGATGTGCAAAGACGTTCAAAATTATTGATCGATTTTGAGAACGTCGCCAACGATTCAAATAAGGAGACAGTAGCAGTTGACACTGAGCGCAGACAACAACTACACAACAGAGTGATCAGAAAGACGATGTCCAAAAACGTTTTTTAAAACCTAAAACCATTCGCCTTATACACTGAAAACCTTTTTCGTTGTGTAATAATCAACAAATTTTGTATTTTTGCTTCTTTTGTGCTTGTAAGGTTCCTGGATGTTTGAAAGACGGTAGTGTCGTCTTTGTTTCTTGTTTCTGGACGTTTAATTTTGCAAATTGTTCAACGTCGACAACTGTCCACACCGTTCTTGAGTATTGTCAACTTCGGATTGGTACAAACACTGTAATAAACTTTGCATTGAATCCTGGATCAATTTCAAGTCGCACAGGGGTGTTGAAAAAAACGTTGCTACCGCACTTCCTCGTGGCATACCCATTTATTTTTTATTGTTTTATAAAGTTGCAGACACAAACGTTTCACGCCATGGCAAAAGTCGCAGCTCGCTGAAAAAGGGCAAAGGTTGCTGTACAGGGTGGTCCACAAGTAGTGATATCTAGATACTATCCTTGAAGCAAAAAGAAAGGGGCTCGTTCATGTTGCCCAAAACGTTCATTAGTGTGTGAAACTTGTAGTTTTTGAGTTTTTAGTGCCGTCTGGACTAATCTGAAATCAGTGGAAACCTAATTTTTAAATTAGGTTTCCACTGATTTCAGATTAGTTTAAAAACTTTGCTTATTACATACAGCTGGTTAAAATTTGAACTAACCTATGCTCAAACGGTTGGTGAGCTGTAGCACTTGAACGTCGGTTTCATTACTTATGGACCACTCTGTAGATCTAGACGCGTATCTTCATGCAGACGCAGAAACACTTGGCATCTTCGCATTCTTGAATAAGACAACTCCTAATATGCGACTGATCCTGCCTTGAGGAAGAATACAAGGACTGCTGTATTTACTTGGCCAAACTGTACACTTTTGTTGCCGGAGGTTTTCAGTTCCATGCAAAATGTGCAAATTTTGTTCGCGGTTGTGCTTTGTGTTTTTCTTTTTTCTTTTGTTGTTGCATTTTTTGTTTGTTCGACGGTATTGTCAACAAAAGTGGTTACAAACACGAACAACAAATGCCCAACGAACATAAAAAGCACGAAAAGTTCAATGATGTGTCACACAAATCAACGCTCGGTAAATTTATTGCAAACAAAAAACGTTTTTCTTCAATCGATCGCAAAGAAAGGACGCATGTCGTTTCGCACTCGAAATTGGTGACCCTTGGGCGTTTGTTAGTCACACTGGTCAACGGTTTGGATTGTGGACTTGACGAAAATGATTAGTTAAACTGTATCGGGTTTTGAATGTTTGGTTGTTGCACTGGCTGCAAGTGAACGGACGCTCAGTGGAATGGCGATGTTGCTGATGACTGCGCAGGTCAGCTGCTGTCTTTGCCCTGTACTCACATTGGCCACAAGCGAATGGTCGTGTGTCCGTGTGCACCCGTTGGTGTGTTTGTAAATCAGCTCTCGTTTTGAATTTCTTTCCACATTGGTCGCAGTGGAACGGACGATCAACAGAATGCACAGCGCTGTGTTGCTTAAGTTCTCGTTTAGATTTGAATTGTTTGCCGCATTGGTCGCACTGAAACGGACGATCGGTGGAATGAACTGCGCGTTTGTGAGTGGACAATTGTGAGTTCCTCTTGCATGAATACGCACATTGGTCGCATTTCAACGGTCTGGCGTCTGAGTGCACGACAGTTAAATGGAGTTTCAAATTGCCGTTTCTCTTTGCCCTGTACGAGCACTCGGTGCAGGCGAACGGTCGCTCAGTGGAATGAACTTGCTTCAAATGCAGTTGCAATAGTGACTTGTATTTCGCCGCAACTCCGCAGACCGGGCATTCGTGCATGTTTTTGCGTTTGACTGGCTCCCCAGATTGTTGCGTTTGCTGACACAGACGACTGAGTGCCCTGCCAGTGAGTTTCTTAGTGATTTTCCGGCCAGCAGTGACGGGAACAGCGTGCTGCCGCTGATGAGCCACGAATGTCGCCACACTCAGAAACGCCAACTCGCACGCTGCGCATTCGTAGGCCTGGCACTGGACTGACATGGCCTGCAAAGAGAGAGGAGATTGAGCTGAGTCACAAAATGCTGAGGCAGATGGACAGCACTGAGTGAGAAAGCACAAGTTCCTGGTGACATTCTCAGGAAAAAGGCAGAGAAACAAAAGCGAAATTTCGAAACACATTTGCGTTGAAATATCTAGATATTTACTGCGGTTAGAGCGAGCTGGCTGCAAATTAAATGAACCAAAAAAGCAATGAAACTGACTATAAAGAGAAGGCAGAAAAAAAATTGAAGAGTGACACATGAAGGAACAAAACCGCTTTTATTCGCCAACAGCCAACTGGAATAAAGCAGCTGAGCTTCCAACAGACCATGAGCACCAATCAGCAGCACAAAACCACAGCAAACCATTGGCATGATCGATACGTGAGATGAAAACACAAGATTGCAAAGCGTCACAAATGCCAGATTGAGTGAAGCAGAGAGACAAAACAAAAGCAAAAAAGGATGACAACCTCTGCTGGTGCAGCTAATTATTCTTATAGTCGTCCTGGATAATTTGTAGTATTAGCTGATTGTTTGCCTGAACATCAGGTTCAAAAAAAATTTTTTCCTGAATATTGAGATTTTTGTGCGCGTGTTTTGCGAAGGCAAACAGTAGGATTTTTGATGGAAAAATCTTGTTCATGATTTGTGAGTTGCAGACAAATCAAAAGCAGCACTTTCATGGCAAAGAAACTCTTTTATGTATATGTATATGTAAAAAAGGAACGATAACTGACGACGACGACGTTTCCCTTCGGAAAAAAATTTGCTGCAGAAACTGTCGCTCAAATTTAAAATTGAAGTTAAAACAGCGATTATAATTTAACAAAAAACAGTTTTCGAAACGAAATGTCAATTTGCCAAAGAAAGAACAAAGAAAGTCGTCGTCGTCGCTGTCGTTCTGTTCCTAGAAAAAGAAATTAACAGCAAAACACGTCTGCTTGTTACAAAATGTACGTCACACAAATCCTCCAAAGCGTTTTTCTTAATCAAAAAAATTAAAGCAGCTAATAACAGCGAATTCAGGTTTCCAATTGTCGTCGTCGCCGTCGTTCTTTTTTTGCCGTGATTTTTTGCCGTGATGAAATGAAATGAAATGAAATGAAATGAAATGAAGTTTTTTGCCGTGAAAAACCGCTGCTTTTGATGCCTTCATCTCATGAATCACAAAGATTTTTTTCCATCAAAATCTCACTGTCTGTCTGCCCACACAAAGCAAACGCATAAAAATCACAAAGCTAGAAAAAAAGAAAATGTCCATTCCAATTTCTTTTTTGAACCTGATGTTCAGGCAACCAATCAGCTAATACTACAAATTATCCAGGACGACTATACGAAGATCCGCGTCATTTCACCGATCGATTAGTGTTGTGTCACTCAAGAGAAAATGAAGGGAGAAGTGAAAAGCTCGGATTGTCTGTGTGGTCGGGGGAATGAGTCCCACCGTGGGCTGTGCAAACGCAATGAAAGAAATGGACAGTGAATGACGCTTGAATGCGCATTTGTTGGTTGGATTTTGGGCATATTGGACCGCATCCAAACTTTTATGACGTCACGTTACGCGAGGTTTGCAGTTGTGTCACAGAAGAACCAAAATCACTGACACTCTGCATGTTCTAAGATGCAGCAAACAAAATGAACGAAAAAACTGTCCATCAGAAACTGTGCACTACGAAAAAACTGTACACACATGTCTGACGAACAACATTTACTCTTTTACCCTTCACTGTAGCAGCGTTTACACCACAGCGTTTTCGTGCCCTTGTTGCTGTTTTGCTGGATCATCATTCAAAATACGCAACATGGTTTGCTTTTTTCCCGCGTGTTTTTTTGCAACAATATGTTTGCCAAAAGATTTGCTTTTTAGGAACAACATTTCCGATTTTTCTCCACATTCATTTTTTATGAATGTTTTCGCCTTCAAATTTTTTTCAACTTTTAGTCCACAAAACTATTTTCAGCCCCGACCATGCCCCGGACAGCCTCTGCTTCACTCGAGTGCTCAGCGTGCCACTTGGCATTCCAGAGTGTGTGCACATTTCTGTGCCACCTGCGCGGGCATGTCATTCCCTCCGTGTCAGCTGCTGGCCATCGTGTCCGGAGAAAGACGATAAAAAGGGCAATCATTCGAATCAGACAGCAGCCAATCAGCAACGGGCAAACAAACGTCAAGGAAATTAAAAAAAAGGCAAACGTGAATGTCATTTGTGTGGAGTAGTTGCAAAAGACCAAACGAAATTGAAGCAACATTTGAAGCAAGTTCATTCCACCGAGCGACCGTTCGCCTGCACCGAGTGCTCGTACAGGGCAAAGACAAAAGGTGGCTTGAAAACCCATTTCACTTTCATGCACTCAGACGCCAGACCATTCAAATGCGACCAATGTGGGTTTTCATGCAAGAAGAACTCACATATGTCCGATCACAAACGCACAGTTCATTCCACCGATCGTCCGTTTCAATGCGACCAATGCGGCAAACAGTTCAAAACTAAAACTCATCTGCACAAACACAGCGCTGTGCATTCTGTTGATCGTCCGTTCCACTGCGACCAATGTGGAAAGAAATTCAAAAAGAGAACTCATTTACAAACACACCAACGGGTGCACACGGACACACGACCATTCGCTTGCGACCAATGTGGCTACAGGACAAAAACAGCAGCTGAACTTCGCCGTCATCAGCAACATCGCCATTCCACTGCGCGTACGTTCGCATGCAGCCAGTGCAACAAAACATTCAAAACCTCTACAAATCTAACTCAACATTTCAATCGATTGCACAATCCCAACGTCAATCAACTGTCAGTGTGAGAAACAGTGTGTGACGTCATCAACAATCTCATGTGTACTGCCAAGGTGCGAAAAGTGCAAACAATGAGACGTGGGACAAGGCACAACCGAACGTGAGACTGGAGACAAGGAGACAACAGAAGTTGAGGGTGGAGGCGGATAACACCACACCGAGTGATCAGAAAGAAAATGTCAAAGCATTGCAAACCCAGCGACATTCATGGAGCAGTTTAATAGTGACGCTTAGCCATGCTTTGACGCAGCTGCACGTCACCAAACACTGCTTCATGAATGCCCCGTGAACTGGTACACTGATAAACCCTTTCTTACTTTCTGACTCAATTGAGAACGCCGATGTTTTACTAGACCACGTGAACTCAATTCTTAGGCGGTGCCGTGTGTTGCGTTTTTGTCAACTGCTGATTTCGCACTGTAATTGACATTACTTGTTGTAATCATTTTTTGGATTCTGAGACTGAATGCTTGCGCCGACACAGGAAAGTAGTTTCAATCTTTATGTTGCAATTCAAAATGACTCGGCCCTGTTTAGGGAACTCGGATCACTTTGACAATTTTGAATTCCCGCGTCATGAATAAAAAATTTTGTTAAAATTTTCGACAGCACAACACAAAAGAATAAAAATAGAACATTCAGGCTCACCGCACAGCTGTTTTTTTAATTTTTTTCTGCATCTGCATCGACATCTGCACCCACATCTGCGTCTGTATCCGTTTTCTACATGAGATCTCGAGCTTAAAACAGCCGAACCCGAACCTCCAATACGACGGCGCCGCATGTTTGAATTGGCGCGCATGCCACACAGGCAGCGTTTTTCTGTTCCTGCGTGCAAACGATCGATTTCGAGACTCCAGACTCAACGTGTGAATTTTTATTGTTTGGAATGGTTTGGTATGAGGGAGGTTGCTGTCACAGTCATTTGACTTTCGTCCAGCACTCGCATTCACGGAATTTTCTTGGTTTTTGATTGGTGAATGCGAAAAAGTGTGTAATTTTGCGTTGAAATTGGATCAGGTATCAGGTACGCTTGCGTTGCGAGGGTATTTTCAAGCCCAAAGGTGTTCCATGCAACTGTGGAAGTTTTGTTTCTGGTTGTGGTTGTTCACTGACTCACTCTGACTGTGGTTTGCCTTTGCTTGTTCCACGGCCACTAACTGAGAACATGTACTCATGAAATCACCAACAAAAGTGGTCGCTCAACAAAAAACGTACAAAAAATGCTCAAACGCAAATAAAAATCACGAAAAGAGTTCAATGATGTGTTACACAAATCGACTGTCGGCAAAATTATTGTGAACAAAAAACGTTCTTTTCCAATCGGTCACAAAGAAAGGACGCATGTCGTTGGTGACCCTTGGGCGTTTGTTAGTCACACTGGTCAACGGTTTGGATTGTGGACTTGACGAAAATGATTGGTTAAACTGTATCGAGTTTTGAATGTTTTGTTGCACTGGCTGCAAGTGAACGGACGCTCAGTGGAATGGCGATGTTGCTGATGACTGCGCAGGTCAGATGCTGTTCTTGCCCTGTAGCCACATTGGTCGCAAGCGAATGGCCGTGTGTCCGTGTGCACCCGTTGGTGTCTTTGTAAATCAGATCTCGTTTTGAATTTCTTTCCACATTGGTCGCAGTGGAAAGGACGATCAACAGAATGCACAGCGCTGTGTTGCTTAAGTTCTCTTTTAGATTTGAATTGCTTGCCGCATTGGTCGCACTGAAACGGACGATCGATGGAATGAACTCTGCGGTTGTGCACGGACAAATCAGAGTTCCATTTGCATGAATACGCACATTGGTCGCATTTGAAAGGTCTGGCGTCTGAGTGCACGACAGTCAAATGGAGTTTCAAATTGCCGTTTGTCTTTGCCCTGTACGAGCACTCGGTGCAGGCGAACGGTCGCTCAGTGGAATGAACTTGCTTCAAATGCCGTTGCAATAGCCACTTGCCTTTCGCTGCAACTCCGCAGACCGGGCATTCGTGCATGTTCATGCGTTTGACTGCCGCCCCAGATTGTTGCGTTCTCTGACACAGACGACTGAGTGCCCTGCCAGTGAGTTTCTTTGTGATTTTCCGGCCAGCAGTGACGGGAACAACGTGCTGCCGCTGATGAGCCACGAATGTCGCCACACTCAGAAACGCCAACTCGCACGCTGCGCATTCGTAGGCCTGGCACTGGACTGACATGGCCTGCAAAGAGAGAGAAAGTTGAGCAGAATCACAAAATGTTGAGGCATAGGTATGGAAAGCACTGAGTGAGAAAGCACAAGTTCCTGGTGATATTCTCAGGAAAAAGGCAGAGAAACAAAAGCGAAATTTCGAAACACATTTGCGTTGAAATATCTAGATATTTACTGCGGTTAGAGCGAGTTGGCTGCAAATTAAATGAACCAAAAAAGCAATGAAACTGACTATTACAAAAAAGGTACGAAAAATTGAAAAAGACTGACACATAAAGGAACAAAACAGCCTTTATTCGCCAACAGCCAACTGGAATAAAGCAGATGAGCTTCCAACAGACCACTGGAAACGAGCACCAAATCAGCAGCACAAAACCACAACAAACCATTGGCATGATCGATACGTGAGATGAAAAACACAAGATCACAACGCATCACAAATGCCTGATTGAGTGAAGCAAAAAGACAAAACAAAAGAAAACGGCTGATGCAGGTGCAGCTAATTATATTCTTTCGAAGATCCACGTCATTTCACCAATTAATTAGTGTTGTGTCACTCAAAGAGAAAATGAAGGGAGCAGTAAAAAGCTCGGATGGTCTGTGTGGACGGGGGAATGAGTCCCACCGTGGGGTTGGGAACTCATCAATGAAAGAAATGGACAGTGAATGACGCTTGAATGCGCATTTCTGGTTGGATTTTGGGCATATTAAGACGGTCCAAACTTTTATGACGTCACGTTACGCGAGGTTTGCAGTTGTGTCACAGAAGAACTAAAATCACTGACACTCTACATGTTCTGTGATGCAGCAAGCAAAAATGAACGAAAAAACTGTCCATCAGAAACTGTGCACAACGAAAAACTGCACACACACGTCTGACGAACAACATTTTCTCTGTTACCCCTCGCAATGTGCGTTTTCGTACCGTTGTTGCTGTTTTGGTGGATCATTCAAAATGCGCCACACAGTTTGCTTTTTCCCGCGCAATTTTTCTGCATCAATGCTTTTGCCAAAAATCTGCTTTTTTTGTGAACAACATTTCATATCTTTTTCCACACCAGTTTTCATCAATGTTTTTGTCGCCTTTTAATTTTTTCCAACTTTCAATCCATTAAACTGTTTTTTTCAGCCCCGACCATGCCCCGGACAGCCTCTGCTCCACTCGAGTGCTCAGCATGCCACTTGGCATTCCAGAGTGTGTGCACATTTCTGTGCCACCTGCGCGGGCATGTCATTCCCTCCGTGTCAACTGCTGGCCATCGTGACCGGAGAAAGTCGATAAATAGGGCAATCATTCGAATCAGTCAGCAGCCAATCAACAACTTGCAAACAAACGTCAAGGAAATGAACATGAAAGGCAAATATGAATGTCATTTGTGTGGAGTGATTGCAAAAGACCAAACGAGATTGAAGCAACATTTGAAGCACGTTCATTCCACTGAGCGACCGTTCGCCTGCCCCGAGTGCTCGTACAGGGCAAAAACAAAAGGTGGCTTGAAAAGACATTTCACTTTAGTGCACTCAGACGCCAGAACTTTCAAATGCGACCAATGTTCGTATTCATTCAAAAGCAGCTCGCATTTGCTTCGTCATAAACGCTCACTTCATTCCACGGATCGTCCGTTTCCATGCGACCAATGCGGCAAACAGTTCAAAAGGAAGACTGAACTGCGAATACACAGCGCTGTGCATTCTGCTGATCGACCGTTTGCCTGTGACCAATGTGACTACAAAGCAACACAGAGCACAAATCTGCAGACGCACGTGAAACGAAAACATTCCACTGAGCGTCCGTTCCACTGCGACCAATGTGGAACGAATTTCAAAACGAGATCTGATTTACAATTACACCAACGGGTGCACACGGACACACGGCCATTCGCTTGCGACCAATGTGGCTACAGGGCAAGAGCAGCATATGATTTGCGCCGTCATCAGCAACATCGCCATTCCACTGAGCGTCTGTTCACTTGCAGCCAGTGCAACAAAACATTCAAAACCTCTGCAGCTCTGGCTCAACATTTGAAACGAATCCACCACCCAAACCGTCAGTAGATCAACTGTAACCAATGTGGCAATCAGTTTTCATCAAGCAGCAGCGTTAAGCGTCACCAATCAGTGCACAGCGACGAACGTCCGTTCGAGAGCGACCGATGTGCAAAGACGTTCAAAATTTTGTATCGACAGCAAGAACATCACCAACGATTCAAATAAGGAGACAGTAGAAGTTGACACTGAGCAGGCAACAACTACACAACAGAGTGATCAGAAAGACGATGTCCAAAAACTTTTAACCTGAAACCGTTCACCAAACAACTAGTATGTACAGTCAGAATTCAGAAACCTTACCACTAACTAACTCACCCTGTATTTCACTGGCACACGTGCACTCAATTATGACAGCCAGCCGATGCTGTTGGTTGCGTTTCATCCCCTGCTCATTCAACTACTGATATTGAGTGTCCGTGTTGCAGGATGGAAAAACAATAGCAGTGAACTTGGTGAAATTACAAATGTAGCATGGTAAAGTTTTTATTTGCGTAACCAGAAGTTTTTTGGTACATTTGCTACTTTTGTGCTTGTAAATTTCCGTGATGTTTGAAAAACGACGGTGTTGTTGTTTTTTCAATTTTTCAGTTCCCGTTTCTGGACGTTTAATTTTGAAATTGTTCAACGCCAAAAAGTGACAACTGTCCACCGTTCTTGAATCTTGTCAACTTCGGATTGGTACAAATACTGTAATAAACTTTGCAATAAACTTTGAATCCTGGATCAATTTCAAGTCGCACGAATTATAGGGGTACCGAGAAAACGTTGCTTACCGAAAACTTCCTCGTAGCATACACATGTATTTTTTTGTCGTTTTAGACAAACGTTTCACGCCATGGGAAAAGTCGCAGCAGACTGAAACAATGCAAACGTTGATGTACACGGTGGTCCATAAGTAGTGATACCAACTTTGAAGCGTTGAGAAAGGTGCTCATGTTGCCCAAAACGTTCGTCAGTATGCGAAACTTGTTGTTTTTGAGTTATTTGTTCCATGTGGACTAGCCGTTGTCCGTTGAATATTTCTGGTTGAAAACCAGCGGAAACCTATTTCGTGCTTTGCTTAATATAACTGGTTAAAATTTAAACTAAAATGTTCAAACGATCGGTGAGTTGCAGCACTTCAATGTTGGTATCACTATAAATATGGACCATCCTGTAGCTCTAGAGATGCGCAACTTCATGCAGACGCAGAAACACAAGCAGAGACAATTGTTCGGGAGCAAAACCGATCGCTGTGAGAATGGACTAGCTGAACAATGGTTTAGCTCAATGAGACGCTTCCAACGAAAGCTTGTAAAAAACTCCTAAAAAATAATCTAAAAAATTCGGATTTTTAAAGATAACTCCTAGTATGCGACTAAGTTCGCCTTGATGGAAAATACAAGGACTGCTCTATTTATTCGGCCAAACTGTACACTTTTGTTGCCGGAGGTTTTCAGTTCCATGCAAAATGTGCAAATTTTGCTTGCGGTTGTGCTTTGTGTTTTTTCTTTTTTCTTTTTTGTTACATTTTTTGTTTGTTCGACGGTATTGTCAACAAAAGTGGTTACAAACACGACCAACAAATGCATAACAAAAATAAAAAGCACGAAAAGTTCAATGATGTGTCACACAAATCCTAAATTATCTAAAAATGCGTGAGACGCATATAAAAGGAGGAATATGGCCTT
>JASANC010000459.1:0-18223 GCA_030248135.1 Theristus sp. LFF4_11 | reverse complement strand
GGTTGGTGGTGTGTGTGGCATGCTTTCTTCGCTCTCCACAGCAATGCCTTCTCGAATTGCATGCATCCAACCAATTGGCTGGGGAGGCCGATTTCCTGGAGGATAGACTGTATGTTGCAAGCACTTCACCGAACTGTCTTTCTCATTTATTTCTCAGGCCAGCCTCTCGCTCATAGATCCGAACTTCAAGGGGCCCTTGGAACGCCGGTTAACACCGGTTTTTTTCTCCAGCCACCTTTTTATGAGTGGAGTTTCATCACCTTGAGTTTGTACATCAAGCTGATGAAGTAGAAATGAGTGTGTTGGCGTGGTGGCCAGCCAGCTGGTTGGCTTGCGCAATAATTATTTCCAAAACTTGCTCAGCCACAGCAAAACCAAAACGGTTTGAAACAAACCCTGCCAAACCGTAAGCCAAATAGAGGGTGACCAGCAATCATCATTGAAATCATCTGTAAAAACAAATTGAACTGCGTGAAATTTTATGAATTTGAAAAAAATTAAGGTGCATCGGCAAATAGGAAAACCGGAAATCGCGACTTTTCTCTGTGCATGCACGTTTCTGGCTTCGAACCACTTGTGAAACACTCGAATCAGTGGTGGTATTCGTGTTGATTTATTCTTCACATGTCGTTGTTTTGTTGCACACGCCAAATACTGCGCAAAAGAACTGGGCATGCCACTGAGGAATGAATTTGCGAAACTCGTAAATGAGTGCGCATGAAGATTTGAAACTAAAACAAACGTCGAAATGGTAGTGTGTGTCAATAAATAAAGAGGCAAGAGAAGAGATTGGGCTATTGGTTGGCACTAATCGGTGCACTGATCGATTGATCATTATTGATATTGTTGATTTTTAAAACTAAGACTCACCAGTGTGGGCGTGTGTGTGTCATGTGCGTGCATTTACATCACCTATCATGCGACAACATTACAATCACACAGCAGCGCAAAAGTCGTTCTTGAAAATCATGGTGCCTTTTAAAAGTAATAAGTAACATGCGCGCAATATGGAAACCAAAAAAATGGAATATATGATGATCATGCAATCAGTGTTCTGAATATCGTATTTGCTTTTTTGTTTGATCGATATTGCATGTGCGTGATCGGTAGTTCGAAAACATTTCTATGAACACAAATTTCGATTTCGATTCGCCCTTCTCGTATTTTGAAGTGTTCATCAGCTGAGTTTGAGGTTCAGTGGGGTCGGTCGCTCTGATCAATACCAGACGAGATTAGAAGCTAATACGTTCCGTGAGGTTCATTACGCAACTTTTGCAGCCTTTGACTCGGTTGAATACACTTTTGTGCATCATCGTTCACAGCACGCATAACCTTTCAAAACAAAAATTTGAATTTAGAGTTTCGTTTAGAGGCATTAACTCAACCCTAAACGTGCAGTGTTTTCCAGAGTTGAATGTACCAAAATGGTGTTCAAACACCAGCAACGCACTGCGGTGCGCGTGATTTCGCTGCCGAGTTCGTGTCTTGGCAGAGCCGCTGGTGGCGGTGGCGGTGGCGGCCAGCGAGCGCACGCCTGCCGTGGCCGTCCGTCATCAGTGGCAAGCTTGCCAGCTGGCGTGTATTGTTGTCACCACCGGCAACGCCAACGCACTCATTGTCCTTGTCAGTATGACCGTGTGAATAAAGTTCGACCCCTTGGCGACCACGATGTGAGAGTTGCGTGGCCGCCAAACTGCCACGTGCCGCCCAGAGTGTACCATTTGGGTGTGCCCAACAATCCGTATTTGGCACACAGGTCATGCACGGACGTGCTGTGTTGTCTGTTGTTCGTCGTCTTCGTCGTGTTCTGGGCGTTGCTTGGCATTTTCGGTCAGTCGCAACGCAATCGCGTCTTTGTTTTTTTTTGTCAGTCTTTTGTTTCACGGTTTTTTCAGCTTACCTTTCAATGAGACCGCTTCAATTTTAATTATTGAGCTAGTAGTGCTAGTAAAAAAAACGCCTGCGATTGTGTTGAGCTGCCAGTGGTTGTTCAGCGTTGTTGAGTCATCTGTTCAGTAGACGTTCTCAGTGTAACCAGTGTGTGATGTGACTTTTGTGGTGTTTTATTTGCTCAGCGTTCCGTTACGGTAATCCGGACCGTTTACTGAATCCGAGTGACTCGAAAGGGCGAATCTGCGGCTCGCACGTACCTGGCAAGTACAATTTCACGTGAGTCAGCCATTTGTTGTTGCACACTGTCTTGCATAGCCACGTATGCCACTAACCTGTCAGTTCTGGTTGAGATGTCACTTCTTGACATTGTCACTCCTGTCCAAAATCATTCGCGTTTGCTTCCAGCTCACGCCCGTATTTGCACTTCTTCGACCTGACGCGCTGCGCCGGTTATAGCACTGCGTTCGAGGGCTGCCCCACGCCACAAGTAATGTCGTTTTTTGCTAGTTCTACGACTCGATGCGCGCTTACATGGAAAAGCAGTTTCTTTATATGTGACGCGGTCATTCAAATCGGCGAAGGAACCCGAGTCCCATCCCAGCGATTCGACCGATTCGTCTTGGACAATATTTAATTGCCACATCAAGTTCCTTTCGACGTCTGTAAACGCATTTAGTCGCAGAACCGAAAATTGACAATCGCTGGTTGCCGGTGTTCTTTTGATTGCTCGGTTCACGTTCGGTTGACGGCGTGCCGACGGCCGTTTGTTTGTGCAGGTGTGCGTCGCCGAGTGCCCCGCCTATCATTTCTCGTATCTCGAGCTGCAGCCAGACGCAGCGGCGTTCAACGAACGAAAGGCGCAGTTGATCTGCACGGAGGCAGTACGTCTGACGGACGTGCACAGCTACGCGCACGTACGCCGGCTGGTCAACGACGACCAGTGCACTGCGTACGTGGTCGCCGAAACGCCCGGTTGGTTGGTGTTCCGGTGGCGCAGTTGGTGTTTTCCGTTTCTTCTCTACCACTTCCCCCAATTGGCGTTCCTATGATCCTATTTGAAAAACACTCCGGTGCTTTTAGTGTAGACGACTGAGCGTCCCGTGGTGAGTCAAGGCAGTTGTCGGCGAGTTCTGCGATTTTGCGCAGACGTCGAAAGGAAATTAGTTTCGTGCCTGATGCGGCAATTTGAAATTGCCCAAGGGATCCGATCGGATCTCAGGGACCAGCGCCACTTCACCAATTTTGAATTGCCGTGTCAAGCGTGAAACTGATTTCATATCGATCGCGCATTGAGTCGCAGTACCAAAAGAAACAAAAACACACTTGTATTTCGTTGTGTGTGCAGCGTTCGTTTTTCGTTTTCCTCATTTTCACCGATCTGCAGTGGTTGGCCGGTGCATCCCGAGTGTTCTGCTGAATCTGCTGAATGCAACGCTCGCTGGCAAAGTGGACAACTTGACACGGGGCACGCACAACGACACCAGGATTGCTGACGCACACACGCTCGCGGACACAAACGGGTGAGTTGGATTGGATCGCTGTTGCTGGCATGCAACCACCAGCAACAAGCGACAATCGTCAACTGCAGTGCAACTCTGTAACATATGTATGCAACTAGCTGATTGGTTGGCGATCACGCGAAGCATGCTTTCTGTGAAAGAGAACCAAACTCGGCCTCACAGCAATGCCTGCACAGAATGGTGATCACCAACACCAAGTTATGAGCTACTTGGGTAGGTTATAGAGTTAGACTGTAGAAACTGAAATTTGCATTGTAATGTAATGCGCAATGTTGTTTCCCACTGCGGCAGCTTTGTGACGCTGATGCTGCAGGCAACGTCGATGGGTGAACGCGTGCTCGAGGATTTGAACGTTGTCTGGACTGATCTGCTTTTGTGAGCGAATCGGCCGCTCAATATTTGCGGTTTTTTACGTTGACTCCATTTATATCATTCATATGCGGAGAGTGACTGCTTTCAGTTTGCATGTTTTTGTGTTGCAGTGGCTTGCTGGCTGCTGCGCTGGTTGCGTTCCTCTGGGTGACCGTCATGCGCTGGGTGGCCGCCCCGCTGATCTGGCTCAGCATCCTCGCACTGCTCCTGTTGCTGTTCTTCTGTGAGCGCAACACTCGCCACAGCAAACTTTTGACCAACAGAAAAAAACGTCGTGAAAATGTTTGTTTTTGTGTTGAAAACCGATTTCTTTCTTGCGCATTTCAAGTGAGCGGTGGCTCGTGGTATCGATACTGGCAACTGAAAGAGACGCAAACTGGCAGTGCAACGCGCGTGTCGCTGCGTGTCGCCGACTACTACAGCATGACCGACTTGATCTTCTGGAGCGGTGCGTTCGAGTGACACACGTTTGCAATTGAAACTGCATCCGTTTGGAATTGTTCGCGTTGCGTTTTGTCTGCATCAGTAAGAATCGGCGTGCAAACACGGCGGTCTGGTTCAATGTTCGAACAGATCGAATGCACAACCAATTAGTGACATGCAGAACCATCACTCATTGTGCACTTGTTGAGATGTTGACTGTATTCATGAAAGGGTTTGATTCAGCTGCGAGAACTGTTCTGATCAACAGCAAACAGCTTTCAGGCGTTGTCTTCTCGGTGTTGTTGTTGTTCTTTGTGTTGACGCTCGTGTTTCTGTTCAAACGAATTCGAATCGCCATTCAACTGATCGTTGAGTCAAGCAAGTAAGCCCACACAGACAGCGTTTTGGAGGGCCGAAAGATCGCTGATGATTTTGCACTCTCACTGATTGGCCGCACGACAGGGAATGCAGCCAATTAGCTTTTTAAAACAAGCTGTGTACGTACAGTGGCGGCCAAAAGTGTTGGAACGCTGCGCGCGTGTGTGCTGTGAATTGCGCGCGTGTTGCATCAACCGTACAAATGCCATTATAAGAATTTATGGACAACGTTGGGTCGAAAAGTGTCCGTGAACCCAACGTTGCCCATAAATTCTTACAACAGCGTTTGTACGGCTGATGCAACACGCGCGCAATACACAGCACACACGCGCGCAGCGTTCCAACACTTTTTGGCCGCCACTGTATATTGTTTTTTAAACCTGTCAGGTTCTTTCGCAGAATACAGAGCGCACGAAACTCTTGAATTAAAGAAGAACAAAGGCGGGTCAGGTTAGGATAAAAGTCAAAAAGGTCAATTGTACTTAAACAGGTCTTCTTGTCAATCCATTCCCGCTTTTCCTTTTTTCGCGGACTCTGTATTCTGCTGAAAAGATGACACGTTCAAAGCAACACGTGGTTGACTATGAGAGTGACTGATTTACACAAGCGATCAATATGGCTTCATTGTTTCGCAGGTCGGTGACGGCGATGCTGTCCTCTCTCCTGTTCCCGGTGATTCCGTTCGTCTTGCAAGTGTGCGTGTTCGCGTACTGGGCGGCGGTGGCGACGTGGCTCGCCTCGTACGGTCGCGAGAACTGTCGCCGATTGGGCGTGCCAGCGGATGACGCGTTCTCTGCAAACGGCACCGAATGGCACAACGGCACCACATGCGACTGCGCCATGGTCGCCAGCGAACAAGTATAGCGGCTATGAAGCAGTACTTGGTGACGCGTGGCTGTGTTAAAACATGGTTACGCGGTCACTAAATACTGCTTCATGAATGCACCTTGAAACACTCGATGACACTTGCAAATTCTGCACTCTGTTCTGCCCCCGTTCTGCTTTCGTTGACACTTTGTCAGACACCTGCACAAGACAGCAGCAGGAAGTTCCAAATCAGAAAGCTGGACCTGAACACACCGCCATGATTCTGGGTTTCTGTTCTCAAAATATCTCAGATATCTTGTCACAACTAAACTTGAGTTTCAGGTGTCGCAAATACAGTGATTTGAAGTGTCTTCAAACAGCAAAGAAAATTTAAAAACATGTTGTCGAGAATGCATTTTTTAGTTGTCATCCAGAATCTTTAGGCACTTCTGAAACCTTCGTATTTAAATGCGAAAAAAACATGCGTGATTGCAACAGTAAAAACTGTGAAATACATGCGAGTTGTGCGTTATGCCCTTTGAATATGGCACAATGATTAGCTGCATTCAGCTGGGCAGAACGAATCAGCGAACCCAATTGAATCAATTGATTTGCCTGTGATTCGCAGTTCGACTGATACCACAGTTTTTTGCAAATCGGGTTCAATTTCAGAGCTTGAGCAATTTGAAGCAGCTTGGAGTCGATTTAGCAAAACGTTCACATTATTATCCTCCCATCCCATCTTACATTCGAGTCTCTGGTGGTTTGAGCGAGCGAATGTTGATTTGTGCGACCGTTTTTCGCAGGACCCGCACTGCGTGTTCGTCAACTACACCAAGGACGAGAACGCAGTGTTCGGCGCGCAGGTGTTCAATCTGTTCGGCCTCTTCTGGGGCCTGTGTTTCCTCGACGCACTCTGCCAGCTGAGTCTCGCCGGTGCGTTCGCGTCGTATTACTGGGCGTACCGCAAGCCGCACGACGTGCCCGCGTTTCCGGTGCTCCGCGGCTTCTACCGCGCCGTCAGGTGCGTCACACAGACGACTGCACTGCGCTGCAAACAAAATTGCTGCGTTTTTCACTTTTTCTGGTTTTTCTCAGTTTGTCAGTAGACAGTCCGTCGCATGGATGACCAAGTTGCGTGCCACACACAAAGCATGAACTGGATATGCGCTGCTGTGTTACCGCTGAAAGCTCATTGGTCATCCAGAAGACGATCATGGGCAGTGGCAGTTAGCCACACCCAGATTTGCACGTACATCATTTTACTGATTCTAAATGTTTAAGAAGCGTGTCTCTCTAATTGCTGTAGGTTTCATCTTGGTTCAATAGCATTTGGCTCGTTGATTTTGGCTGTGGTCAAGTTGATACGTGCAATGCTCGAATATCTCGACGAGAAACTGAAAAACGCCGAAAACCCGCTCGCCGAAGTGTTGATGAAGTGAGTTTTTTGGCAGTTGCAGTTGTTCTCTGTTGAACTGCAATAAATATTAAGAAATGTCGTAAGATTACAACTTCGGCAAGTTTTGACATTAAAAAAACTTGCATCTCTGAAGGGTGCTGTCTGTGCCATTAATGAGTGGATGAAAAATAGTCACAATTTCTGAGCAGTCGACTTTTTGAACAATTTGTTTACCAATTATAAACAACGCTATTGCCGAGATCAGCGTGATTGCCGTACAATGTATATTTTCAGGTGCTTGAGATGTTGCTTCTGGTGCATGGAAAAATTCATGAAGTTCCTATCAAAGAACGCCTATATCATGGTGGGTGAATGTGTTTTTTATTCGCTTGGTTCATCCGTTAATTGTGTTCAGGCGGTCAAAACTTTAGAATCACACGTAACATGGTGCTTCCAATGAGGTGGTCCAATGCAAACAGTGCTAACTAAAACGCACTGTTCCAGTGGGCTGCGGTGGTTCCTCCACCGTTTTATTCAAATTTCGACCGTCAATTATCAGTTTCACGGATGCAGTTGTATTGCACACATTTTGTATTCATTCATTTCTTACCCAACCAAACTTTATTGCTGCTGGTCAGATGGCAATCCATGGCAAGAACTTCTGTGCGTCCGCACGCGACTCGTTCATGCTGCTGATGCGCAACGTCGTGCGCGTGTTCGTGCTCAGCCACGTCACCGACTATTTGCTCTTCATCGGCAAGACTCTGATCACAGTCGGCTTCGGTATGCCAGCGGCGGTGCCACTCCAGCCGTCGACTTCCATTCTTGTCTGAAGACTGCACTCGCATAGAACACTGAGTCAACACAATGACCAATGTGTCTGTGCGTGCCGTGTTGCTGTTGCTTGGTGACTGTGTCATCAGACGAGGACTTCATCAACTTTTCCTGCTAATGTCTCCAATTTCAAGCAAATTTCAACAAGTGACCGAACGGGTCTGAGCGTTGCACGCGTTTTCCTTGTGGTTTTTGTTCAAATTTCTGTGGACTTTTTGCGCGCAGGCGTCCTGGCGTACTTCTACTTCACGCAAGAGCTGTTCGTCAACATTGACAAGATGAAGATCAGCTTGAACTACCACTTGCTGCCGGTGGCCATCATTGTCGTCGGCACATTCGCCATCTGCTGTCTGTTCTTTGAGGTCTACGAGATGGCGGTCGACACGACGTTTCTCTGTTTCTGTGCGTGTTGGTTTTGTTGATGACTCTGCGCTGTTACACTTTTGAAAAGAGATAATTCATTGATGCTGAAATTCAAGAAAAATCGATGCTTGATTTTGAAAATAATAATTCCTTGGTCGATTTCAGTGGAGGACAGCGAGCGAAACGATGGCACGCCCGAGAAGCCGTACTTTATGTCTAAAGAACTCATGGAAATTCTAAACAAACACAACACCTTTCCGTCTGCACCGGCTAAAACGAACGATTGAAAAAATCGAGAGAACGCAGTTGATGTTATTTTTGTGATAAACTCAGTGGGTCAACTCAGTGGCAATGCTTTTTCAAATTACTTCAATATTAAGTCGGTCACATTGTTCTGTTGTCTGCCTTTTTTCACTGTACAGCATTTTTCGTCGCCTTCGTGGCGCAAAACTCTATGTCATCTTTACAAGCTAAATTCACTGGGTGTCTTCATACGTTTCCGACAATTTTGGTGTTTTCTGTCAAGGTGTGATTGCCCCATTGAACATTGTGGTTCATTCGGAAGCTGTCAACGAACGTGGTGACATCAGGACAACACGCCACGATGAGGAATTAACGTCTTTTTCACACGTTTTCGAACAGGCTTTACACGTTGTTTCCAGGACACTGACAGTTTACTCATGAAGAAAAATAAAATATTGAAATTCATTGTGGCATTGAATAACTGAGTGAATAGAAACTGTTTGAATCAATGCTTCAGTGAAGCACACAATACCACAACAACCACAAGAAAACGCCGTTGCACGTGTGGCATGGCAGCATGCCTGGACGCGTTTCAACTTGCCGTAATGTTTCAGCAGTATTGACTCACCCACTGCATCGTTTGTATTTTCGTCGCTGCCTTGCTGGCTGTTTGCTGTGGGACAAAAGCTGCTTCATTTCTGCGTAACTTGCGTCAAACTGTCAAGCGTTTTACGTTGTGCAACGTTTGTTGCCATGAGTTTTTTCATCTATTGTGTTAACCGGATTCTATTGTGCTTGTCACGGACTTGTAAAATTTCTGTTCAATTGTAGCAGCACAAATTGTAGTTGAAATTTCACAGTACGCTTGACTTGGACGTTTTTCATCTGGAAACAATTTCAGATGCTGCCTGACTGACTAGAAATTGACGGAAGTCTCTGGCTGAGTTTCACGTACTGCAGTCTGCACACAGTCTGAAGATTCAAAATTGTGGTCTCTGCTGCGATCGTCTTGGTTGATCGTTTTAGATAAAATTTCAACAAAACGTGTGGGTAGGTGCAATTCATGTGGTTGAAATTTCAAAAATTAACCATCATCCCAGTGGCAGGCGTTAACTTTCTTGATTTTTTTTGGATCACCCTGTATTCTTCTTGTTATTTCCAATTGTTCATTGTTTTTAAAATGTTAGCAAATGAAACATCACTGCTATCATGATATGACACTTTTCAACACAGGTCCACGAACATGCGTCGATCACCACGACGTCCGCATCCTCGTGTGCTGTATTCAGTGCCTGCAGTGCAACAGAGCGCACGCAAGGCACACGCCACTGCAAAATCAAAGCAATCGCCAAACAAGACTGCCAAACGAACTAGCAAGGCTTCCAAAACTGCAATACAAACGTCGCAAGCGAGCGAGAAAACAACATCCCGCAAGCGAAAAGTCACGGTCGTTCACGTGAAGCATACGACGAAGAAAAAACGTCTGACGGGCAATGAGTTGCTGATTGCGCGAGCGAACATCACGCACTACTCGGAGGAGCCAACGTTTGAATCGCGCCGACCTTTACCGTTCATTTCGGTCGCCGCGCACAGCAAACTGGCAATTCGTGCGGCTGTCCTTCAAGATGTTGCACTGATGAAGAAATACGCGTGCGACAAGCAGCATGTTGCTGACTTGCATTTCCCACGGTCGGCGAATGTCAATAAAACCGCCATGAACTATGCGAGCGAAGCGGAGCACTTTGAAATGCTCGTTTGCATCGACGAGCAAACGAAAGCAATGGAGAAAACGAAACGATGTGTGGTGTTGCCGAGTCTGATGACGCGTGCATTGACGGGTCACTCTAACTTCTTCATGATCGGCCGGCACACGCGCGATGTTCAGATGACGCGCGGCGGTCGTGAGGGCAACAATGCGTTGACGAAGGGCGATTCGCCTCCAAGAAACCAAAAGTGCAATCTGCTGAATTTTTTGGCTACACTGGACAGCTGTAACTTGTCATTTGTGAAAAAATTGGTTGCGAAAAAATACGTTTCAACGGCAAATCTGCGACAAGCATTTGTGGACGCAGTACGATCGGGCAATCAAAAGTTTGCTGCATTCATTGCAACTGAGAAAGCGACAAGTAGTCATTTCAATGAGCTGTTCAAGCAAGTGTTGCAGTATACTACAGAACCGTTGAGCAAGTTCTTACCCGTTTCCGTCAAAAAGAAAGAAATGCATCACCACATCACGCCACTTCACTGTGCTGCAATAAACCCGAACGCCAAGTATCTTGCTGAGTTGTTAGCCGTTGATCCAGACATCGGTTTAGCTGATCGTCGAGGATATCGACCGATACACTACGCCGCGGCTGCACACGGCTCAAAACCGTTGGAGTTGTTGATTGAAAAGGGCGCGTCACTCTTTGACATGACTAAAACCGCTAAAATGCCTATCGATATTGCGTGCGAGCTTGGACGCAGTGAGAACGTGGATGTTATGGTGAAGAAACTAAAAAGTGTGGATGCGAATGCAAACGCCTGCTGGAACGCACGGAATTCACGCAACGGCTTCGCACCTCTGCATCTTGCTGCACACTATGGATGCTTGAATGTCGTGAAAGTGCTCGCAGAGCATGGCGCTGATTTGGAAATTCGAACGAGTGCGTCGCACAACAAGATGACTGCGCTGATGTGTGCCTGTCAGCAGGGCCACCTCGATGTTGTCAAGTACTTGTATGAGTCGAAAAATGTGCTGGTGAACGCGAAAGATAAATTGAAGCGAACTGCTTTAATTCACGCCGTCATCGACGGGCAAGCCCACGTTTTGTCATATCTGTTACAAATTGGAGCCTACGTTGACGTCGCGGACAGTTCCGGAAATACTCCCGTGCATTATGCGGTCGCCTATGGGTGGTACTTTTGTGCGGAACTTCTTGCTGAAGCAGACGCTGACTTGACAAAAGCGAACGATTGGCTGTTGACACCGCTTGCTGTGGCCTACCTTAAGGGTCACATGGGACTGGTCAATTGGTTGATGAGGAAACCGGGAATGGATATCAACTGCCACGACAACGACGGACTTACATTGTTGATGTGGGTGGTGCGTAACACCATCATGTCTGACACCCTTGATCAAATCAAAATACTTGTTGAAGAACACAAAGCGGATGCACTGGCGGTAGACGCCGCAGGAAACACGGTCCTGCACCATCTTGCATGTGCGAAACCTGAGCTGACCGGAGAGGAACAAGAAAAATACAAGACTCAAAAAGACGCTGAGAAGCGAAAGGTGGAGATCCAATTGGAGATTGCCAGGTATCTTTGTCCACGGTACTGCGATAATACGGTAGCAAATGAAGATGAAGAGACTGCTGCTGAGGTAGCGATCGGTGCTGGTCATCTGAAACTAGCGCGGTTCTTTTATGAATTGAAAACTCCGGCGCCGAGGATCGCAAACATTCTGCATGGCAGAAATAATATTTTGCATCAACTGGTCAAAATTCATCAGAAATCACCTGCGAGAAGAGAAACCGTTATTGACAGCGATCAATCTGCAGCAGCCATAATTAGTTCTTTAAGAAACAGTAACAGCGTTGATCGAACAAGTGTCGAAGCCATGCTGCAATCTAGAAACGAACATGGTCTAACACCGTTAATGCTGGCGCTTTCATTGTATCACAAATTTGACATCAGTCAACTCGGTCGAATTGACAGCGATGAAGACAGCGAACAACTGTTGGACACTGCACTTGCTTCAAAACGTGCCGTCTTGTTTGAGCTCGTCAAATTGCTCCAAAACCACGCGAATCAAGTCGTTATGGATCCTGCGGACAAAACCGTTGAAACCTGTGAAGAGATAAGTGACAATGAAAGTGAAGGCGAAGAAGAAAGCGACCATGATGATGACGACGATGACGACGACGAAAACGAAGAATCAGATGAAGACGCATCAGCGCATGCCCGTGAGCAGCCAAAAACGAATCCTGAAGTTGGAACATATTATTTCAAGTATACACCGAAGGAGAATTTGGTGGTTGGTCAAACGCTTTGGCATCTTGCTGTGCTTAGTCATCCATCAGAAAAACCCAAACATGTAAACCACTGCCTGCAGTTGCTGTTCAAAGCTTTGAATCCCTCAGCAGAAGAACTCGATGTGAAGGATAAAAATAATCTGTCTCCATTGGCTTTTGCTATATTTCACAGTGAAGTCGCTGCTGCTGGAGATTTACTGTCCAGAGGAGCGAACCCAAACAGTCATTGTAAACTGGAAAAGCCCAAAAGCTCAGAAGATTCCGAAGACCTTAACGAGAAGCAAAAACAGTCGGTGATTGTTTCAAACGTGACAGTATTGATGATGGCAGTCAGCAAGACACAACAAGATGTAGTTGCTAAGTTGATTGATGCCGATGCTGATGTGAACGCTTATGACTCACACGGTGACACCGCATTGCACTATGCTGCCCGACAAACCCATTCACTGGTTGGAGATGTGGTAAAACAATTATTAGGAGCAGGCGCTGACAGTCGTTGCAAGAACGCTCGCCTACGAACACCATTGCATTTGGCGTGCAATGCTAACACTGGCACCACAGATGGAAGCGTCGAAGTGATTGAAATGCTGACCACTCATTCTGGTAGCGAGATGCTATCTGTAAAAGACGCACATGGCCGCATCCCGTTGCATTATCTATTTGTGAAGATTGGAGCAGAAACAGAAACAGCTAAATTAGAACCAGTTGGTGTTTGTTCGTACATGTGCAACCGTTGTAGCGCGTCCGATTTGATGCAGACAGACAATTTTGGCAGGCTTGTACTCCATTACGCGGCACAACGCGGTGCCAACATTTCCATTCTGACGCTGGCATCGAAAATGGAACCGTCTGCAATTGACGCTGAAGATTGTGATGGCAATACACCGTTGGCGTTTGCTGTACTTCATTCTCACGAAGCAGCCACCCTTGGCTTATTGCAAGCAAACGCTGATGTTGCTCATAAAGTTACCTTCAATAAAGGAAAATATACAACTATGCAAATATGGGAAAAGATGAACCATTTTAAGCCAATCGGCTATCGTGCTATGAAGCCAGAAAAGATTACTGTTGACATACCGAATCGGGTTGTAGCAAATAACTGGCAAGGAATTGTTTACGTTGTGCTTGACAAGTTGTCCGATGATGCTGAAGCACTGTTGAAACTGGTGGAAGCAGCACTGGAAAATCAAAAATATGATCTTGCACTCAGTCTACTCCGAATGCTGAATCGGCAAACAAAGCAAGCTGCTCATCAACTTTCCCCGTGCAGTGGACAGTCGTTGTTCCAAAAGTTTTGTTTCAACTGTCCGGTCACCGTGGAACGCGCAATTATGGAAAAAATTGTCGATAGTCTCATTGGACTGAAAATAGAGTTTGCAAAGAAACTGTCAAAAAAAGAGTCCGGTTACTGGTGTCCATCTGTGATCATGGCGCTGAAAAATCGCAATTATACACTAGCCGACGTGCTGAAAGAACGATCGGGATTGAGCGATTTATTCCTTCGCGCTTTACCATCCCCCGATGGTCAGACACCATTCACAGTTATGTTTACTGGAAATTTAGATAAACTACCGGATACAGAATTCAAGGCGTTCGCAGAGCAACTGTCCGTCAAAGAAGCACCTGAAGCAGAGTTCCCATCATTGGCAAGCATCTTTGACAACAAGTTTCTGCCCAATGTCACCAACAAAAGTACACCACTTATCCAGGCAGTGCTGGCACGCAATTTCGAGCTTTGCAAATTTCTAATCAACGTCGCTCATGTAAACATCAACGCTGCATCTCGATTTGACGGCATGACAGCATTAGCACATGCGGTACGCACAAATCAGTTGCACATCGTGAAGTTATTGTTGAATCACAGTTATGAGCCGCCAAAAAGCAAACGAGACGGTGACGACGAAAGCGACGACGACGTACAAACGACTGGCCGAAGATTTTTCAGTAATGATGACGACGATGAACATTCCAATCAAGAATCAGAAGCAGAACAAGACAGCGGCGTTGATGAAGATGACAGCAATTTGGAACGAACTCCGTCAAAACGTCGCGTTGCACCAACTCCGCCAAAACGCCGCGTTGATGAAGATGACAGCAATTTTGAACCAACTCCGCCAAAACGCTTGAAGACTAAATCGAAACGTAAATTAATTAAGAAAACCAAAACGACTAAAAAGAAGTTTACATTTGAGAAAACGAGTGTTGTCGATTTGACGGTACGCGATTTTGAGGGCAATAGCCTAGCACATCATGCTGTTCAACCAACTGATTGGTGTGCGTGGCACAGCACTGCCGTTCTGCAACTGCTGATGGACGTTGGATGTCCGCTGATGGAAAAAAATCCAAGTGGTCTTACCGCCTTGGACATAGCCAAAAAGACTTGTCAAGAAAATGTGGTTCGACTAATATCAAAATCGCAGGTTTCAATCACAGCGCCGCTGCATTGGCCGGAAAAGGCTGCTCAAGTTATCTGCCCTACCGGCGTCGAAGCCGCGTCAACTCAATTCCTCGAAACATGGAGAGCTAAGAAACAACAAGACGACGCTAAAAATCGCATCGCCAACGAACGTAAGCGCTTGCAACCCCACAAAAACTCAGATGAACGATTCACAGGCGAATTGGTCACATGTCCGCATACGAGTACTCTGTGCGATGTGCTGCTAAACAAGGTTGACATCAACTACGGCTTCTACGGTTATTACAACTTTTATCGTCTACAGCTGATTCAACGCAAAAATGCCAAGTTGTATGTCGTATTCACGAACTGGGGACGCATTGGTGACGAAGGCCAATTCCAGCGAACACCGTTTCGAACTATGGGCGAAGCGTACAAAGAATTCTGCAAAATATTCAAAGAGAAAACTGGGAACGATTGGTTGCAGCACAAAGACAACTTTCAAGTATTACCCAAAAAATACCATCCAATACAAGTCAGTTCCGATAAGGAAATGCCAATTACAGATCTCAAAATTGATTTTTCAACCAAACAGCGACTGAAAACGGCCGCACCAATTGCAGCACTGATTTCCGATGTTAGCAACGTGTCCAGTCTTCAAGCGAACATGCGCCAACTGTGCAACGACGATTATCGTTACCGACGCCACCACGCTCAATTTCCGTTTGGTCAAATGAAACGCCAAGTATTACTCGAGGCCAAAGAAGTACTGGAAGACATTGCCAAACAAATCCAACATCTGGAAAAACTGGAAGCAAACAAGCATACGGATGAAATGCTGCAGATTCGCAAAGATTTAGCAGCGCTGTCGGAGAAAGTCTACCAACTAATACCATATGGCGACTACAGCGAGTGCCAGTTGCCAGTTATGGATCAATTGAGCATGGTACAAAATCATCTCAAGCTGATCTCCAGTCTGCTGGAACAGGAAACGTCAGCGCAGTTGGTGATGGCAGCCTCGCAGTGTCGACATGTGATGCATCCAGTAGACTATTTGTATGCTGCAATCGACCGAACAGTTGTGTCATTGGACGCTGATGGCGACGAAGCACAGTGGATACTGCAGTACATCTGGCGTTCGGCGCCTGGCACAAAAGTAAAGTTGCATTGCCGTCAATTCATTATTTTCCGTGTTGTCCATAGCAGTTCCATGTGTCTTTTTTAGGTTCGTGGGATTCATCGTTTGCATGCGACGACTGCTGCACACAGCGAAAATGTGGACGAGAAACTACGAAGCATCGGCAATCGGTGGATGCTGTGGCACGGCACCGCTGCCGACAACGTGCTCAGCATTCTGAAACAGGGATTGCTGGCAGCGCCCGTCAACGCAGCACTCACTGGCGCACTCTTTGGAACGGTGCGCTACCAAAAGATCGCCATTGCAAAATTTAGAAGAAATCTTGGTTAGATGCAGCACTCAGTAAGAGTGCGTGGTTGTTTTCAAAATTACTGAAATGGATTGGATTATTACCGGAGTGATGCTGGACAAAATCCAATTATTGAGTATGCCTGTTCGAATTTGTAGGGAGTCTACACAGCGGACCAATTCGCAAAATGCATGAGGTATTGTCGCGTGGGTGCAAAGTCGCCCAAACGAATGAAGTACGCACTCCTGTGTGAGGTTCGCTATTTTGTTTTTTTTTGTGTTGTGTGCGGGTGTTTTTGTGTTGTGTGTGAGTGTTTTTGTGATGTATGTGGGTGTTTTGACAGCGGCATGTTCCATAGTGTGTCCGGTTCACTCATCACTCACTGAGTGGAGTGACTTAAAGTTGACCTCATCTTCAGTTCAAAAATACGTTGTGTTCTTATAAAATACAATAGTAGCGTTTATTGTAACTAATAATTCCCATTTTACGTACTGTTTGGCCGATTAAACATGGCAGCTTTTTTAGGGTGCAAGGAGGGCGCGAAATTTGAATGAAAGAAAAAAGACGTTCAAAAACCCAATTCTGTGTCAAATTTGACATGTTTCTCAAAATAAATTTGGTTATTCGTGCTATTCTGGTCATTCTTTATACATTGCGCACTCGATTGGCGAATATCTTGGCATTTTTTAGAAAGGCAACTCCTAGTCTGCGACTAATCTCGCCTTGAATGAGACTGTCTTATTTATTCGGCCATGCTGTACGTATATCGTCGTCCCGGTCTCTACTATCATGTCGTGTCTTGAAGAGAGTTTTTTGAATTCGATCTACTGAACTACAGGTAGCACTTGGGTCACAATACGCAAAAACCACATACGGTGATGTTTTGGACGCTGACGGGCGTGAAAAGCTGCTGAAGCAGGACAGCGTGTTCATGCAAGGACAGAACGGACCTGATCCAATGCAGCACATCGTCCTCAACAGCAATGGTACGTCATTAAAAAGAAGATGTGTTATAAATTTCAGGGTTATTGTTAAATGTGTTTGAGGCAGTCATTATGTTTCGTTTCATGTCATATGTTGTCGTTTGTGGTTGCACTCAAACAAACAACTCAACAGGAACATCAACAGTCCGCACATAGGTAGGTCAAACATCCCTTAGCTCGCCTATCAGGCTGGGAGCTGTGCGACAGGAATAGACCCTTAGCTCGCCTATCAGGCTGGGAGCTGTGCGACGTTGTTAGCCCCCTAGCTCGCCTATCAGGTTGGGAGCTGTGCGATCGGTTTAGCCCCTTAACTTGCCTATCAGATTGGAACTGTGCGATCGGTTCAGACCCCCTTAGATTGCCTATCAGGTTGTATTCTGAGCGATAGAGGATTAGCCCGGATTGAAAGTATACTAACCCAAATTTATACCCCGTAGTGACTCGTAATCGCGCCGCTACACCCATCAATTTCACCAGCTGTTCTGTAAGGCATAGATGCAGAGTAGTGTAGCACTAACCCGGCGGATGCAATCAGACTCAACTGGCACCCAGGTTATGCCTCTGGCGAGTCTGCCGCCCCCTCCCGCTAACCGCTGTCCAAGCACTCCCCTGGGCTCTGATGACTTGTCTACAAGCCCAGTACGGCTGCACAACGCTGATTGGCGTCATCACCCGTCGTCCCCTTGGTTGCCCGCCGTCGTCGATGACGTTCGTCAGCAGTTCGTCAGCCCGAATAGGAAGTGGGAGCCGTCAACCCAGGACCGGGTGGAAAGTGACATACCCCTGCGGGTAGGGAACACCATTGCATATGGAGGTCTGTGCCTGACCCTTGACGGTTTTACTCAAGGGCTGAACTTGCGAAGCGAGTGCTATTCTGACGAAGCTCCTGCATCTAAATTCTGCTTTCTCCACTCTGTTGACGAAAATGGTGACAGCTATTATGTGCAAGTCGCCTACGACAACACCTCAAACCCCTCTCCAAACCCCTCTCGTCCCCGCACCAGCAACAGTTTCCCCGCATCCGACAACGATTGGATCAACAACAACCCCGACCTGGTCGCAAAAGCCGTACTGGCTTATGCCGCTGAAAACGACTACCCCTCTTGTTTTACCCTCACTCAATCACAAATTATCCACTACAATCAACCGTCAATTGACGAATACCCCAAC
>JASANC010000457.1:0-10879 GCA_030248135.1 Theristus sp. LFF4_11 | reverse complement strand
GCTTTTAAACAACAAACGCGGCGCAAAAATATAACTCTTATGTACTTGTATCCGTGTGTACCACATCAGAGACTTGAAAAGCGTTGTCGAGCCAAGTCTTTCACTGCTTACACAAGGCCATATTCCTCCTTTTATATGCGTCTCCCGCATTTTTAGATAATTGACGGTTTGACCAAAAAATCAAAGCCCACGCACAACGGCTAAAATCGTCCTTCGTTTCGTCAGCTGCTGTGGCGGTACCGCGGGTGATGGAACTGAGTATTCTGAACATTTGTGCAAAATCAAATGCCTGAAAAAAAGCCGCTGAAATCTGAAGCAACACAGAAACAGACCGATTGAAAGCGCACATGGTTGCTTCACGACACAGCGCACACAGGTCGGCGCCAACATAGCCGGGCGTCTCCTTGGCTACTTGCCGCAAATCAACGTCCGTGCCAAGTCGCATTTCTCTTGACACCACCTGTGCACACACGGGGTTCCGTTCGATTTTCCGAGCCCGTAATTCAGAAAACTACATGCAGATGTATATGTAACCCCGTTCCAAAACTGCCTTGAGGTGTTCGTGGATCTGCTCAATCTGAATTACGTTTTACATCTCTTCTTAAAAATAAAGATTAGCTCAGGTGGCCCATTCATGGGCTTCCAAACACTTCAAAAATTTGAAAGCAGCTTTGCACGGAGAAACGCAGTGTCAACAAGAAACATGGCGACCTTCAAGATCTCGTGTCGCTCCGACTCGACTGGAATGCCGATTGCGATTTCGCGATCGAAGCGTCCAGCACGCCGGAGGCCTGCATCGATCGCATCCAGTCGGCTGGTGACACCGATCACAATGATGCTGCCACTCTCGTCATTGTTGCTCAGCGCAGCTCGGTCGCCGTTCACAACCTCTGCACAAATTTCAGTTCCCATACAGTCGAACTCTAAATAAGAAGAAAGAATCAGCGTCACGTGACGTGATGCATGCTTTCTGTGCAGAAATTGCTGTGGGGGCGGAGTTTGGTTTGCACAGAAAACATGCATCACCTGACCACCAACCAATCAGCTGATTCCCTGTAATTTACAGTTCGACTGTACTATGTCCTTTTGAGCGGGTATGGAGATGTCGAGGATTTGTTTTGGTGAAGTGTCAGTCAAAGCGAACCGTCGAACGAAGCGAGCAACTGTGCGACGATGCGACGTTCCATTTCACGATGAGCAGCGTCGCGTTTCGGGCTGATCGCGTCGATTTCGTCCAACAAAAGAATACACGGTGCGTGACTCTGCAAACCACACTCCAATACACCCACTAAAAACACCACTGATCCGCTGAACGTCCACAAAGTTCACGACAACCAAAAAACAATCCACTTTTGCTTTTCTGAACAGCTCTCTGATGCGTCCTTCTGATTCGCCGCTGATGCCGGACACAAGTTCAGGCGCAGTCACCGTGATCAGGGGCACTGACAATTCCTGAGAAACCAGCTACGGAATGGCCGTTTTAAACATGGCAGCTTTTTTCTGGGTGCAAGGAGAGCGCGAAATTTGAATGAAAGAAGAAAGACGTTCAAAAACACAACTGTGTGTCAAATTTGACGTGTTTTTTAAACTAATTGAGTCTTCGTGCTATTCTGTTCGGTTTTCCCCCTGCACACACACGATTGGAAATTATCTTGGCATTCTTGAAAAACACAACTCCTAGTCTGCGATTGATCCTGCCTTGATGGAGACTACAAGGACTGCCTTATTTATTCGGCCATACTGTAGCTCAGCGAACCTTTTGTTGCTGTTTTCAAAAAACGAAATGTCAGTGAAACTTGCGAACAACGCACCCCAGCAAGAGCGCGAACGAGCAACGATTTGCCGCAGCCGGGTGGCCCGTGCAACAAGAAGCCGGTCGGTGGACTTTGGTGGAGCTCCACAAAGAACTCTGGGTGCACCAGATGGAGGCACAGTTTGCACATTTCCTGTTTTATTCAGCAGTTGTTGGTCGAGTTTTGTTGGTTGAATGCAGCCGCCTGAACTAGCAGACCTCAATTTGAGCTCTCAGCCCGCCCACATCACGAAACGACTGCGACGGTTGCGCGACGTTCAATTCACGAGACGAGCCTGGCCCTGCAATGTGCGAATCCTTTGCAATGTGGAATTTGCTGAAAGAAACAGCTTGATCAGACAGAATCCGTAACTTGACAGTCACCCGTACCAAACACAGGCGCGACTGCGCGGGCGGCCTGTTGCTGATGACTGTGTCGTTTCTGCCGTTTCGTGTCCGCCCCGTCGGCATCGGAGTTGTACATCTTACGTAATGCTTCGTTCGTTTTGTTTGTCACCTGCAGAACGTTTCACGCGCTCATTTTCACAAACAAAACGGATCAAAAGACCTGCCTGCATCTGCCCAGAAACGAACAACCGATATCCCACGAAACGGGCTTCACAAAAAACAAAGTGAAGACCGAAAGTTATTTTTATTTTTGAGTTTCTTGTCTGATGTGTTGTTGTGGATTGCAATAAAAACCCCAATAACTGTTCCGAACAGTTTTGAAGCAATCTGAACGCGCCTGCACAGCGCCAGCAACTGGTGTCGCCGCACGAACATCGCACTCCCGTTGCCCATGCGTGTCTCCGTTTGCGTCCTGCTTGCGTTTGCGTCTGTCCACCAGCATTTCCACTCCGTTTGCCTCAAGCGCCCGTTCAACCACTGCCACGAACGGTTGCCGCTTTCGTCGCCCGTATTCCCTGCGTATTAGAGTGAAAAAACAGCTCGACAGCGAGCCAGTAATTGACATTGGAAAAACAATGGCGGGCAACCAACGGGTACTGTTTCTGCAAGGTTGCCGCAACATCATGGGCATCAACAATGGACGAATCGGTCATGTTCGACAGCGTCTGTATTAAAGTGGAAGATTTGGTGAAAAAAAACTTTTAAACTTCCTTGCCAGCAGCTCACCTGAGCAACGCGCATATTCAGTGTGCGATCCATTCTCACTGACGTAGCTGATCGAAAAAGAATTGTTCCGTTAAAAATTGAAAACACAAAATCTATCAAACCGAAAGTAAGTTTGTCATTCGTTCGAAAAACGCTGTTAATGACATAATCCAGAACTGCAGTGTCGCCATTTATTTCATCACAAAGTTGAAACAACAACAACCGAACAGAAAACAAAACAAAAAAGGTCTATCACCAGAATAGCAAGCATTCGCTCATTTGAAGTCGAAGATTTTATCCGTACAAAGGGCAGAAACAGAATTTTGCAAGTTAAAAAAAAACATTTGGCATTTAACTTCCATCAAATTTTGAAAAAAATATTACGACAAGGGATTTGACATGATTTATTTCCGGTGTCACGTTAGAATATCCCGTTCGAAGAAGTTTGTTAGAAGATGTCGTGCAAGACACCGACACCAAACGTAACTGACGCGATTGTGTAAACTCACTTTGCATTGTTGTAATTTTACAAACATTGTTGTTGTTGTTATAAGCACACACAAATCGTATTCATCAAAGAAACATTGTAGAATTTCAAGCCAAGCATAACTCCACAACTGAAACACCAATCTAAAAGAAATCGCAGAAAAGGTATGTGAAACGAAAGTAAAAACCCGCATGACATCGGACAAACATCAACACCAGAATGTCATCACATTTAAAAAAAACAAGATTCAATAAAAACCACATTCTTGAATGACCAAAGCACAGTGTCCAATGAAAGCAAGAAGCGAGGTTCCGAGTTTTATTCAAGACTCAGGGTTCTGCACCACAGCCATCAAATACTCCTTGTTCGGCGCAAGCATGATCTCGTTTCGTCTGCTTCGCAAACGAATGAACGACAAATCATTGCTGTTGTCAAGTTCCTGTGCGAAATAAAATTAAATTAAACAAAGCTACTCGCAAACAAACAGAAACAGAAAGAGCCACCTGGTAGCTGGAACTTGGTCGATTCACACACAACGTGGTGTTGGTTTGCTAGTTTTGCTATTATTCACTCGTTCATGCGGTTCACCCACAGGCCACAGTGCAGAGTATGACAGCGTCTACACAACTGTTTACCTGGGAGATGATGACAAATTGAAGCACTGAGACTGACTTGTATTGTTGTGCGTGCCTTTTCAGCAAGCGGCAACAGCTGACTAGTGTACTGCGCGGTGAGCGCTTCATCGAACGTTGAACGAATGGCACGGCCGTGCCAGTCCATGATCAACACGCCGACGACGCCTTTGCTGTGCTGCAACCGATTCATTGTCTCGTCGATTTCGCTCGTCATGCTTCGCTTGTCAATTGCAATTCAATTCAAAGACAAGCTGAAAAACAAAACAAAATCTTCATTTTCTGAATTGTGGAACCTCTGCTCTGTCTGACCAGTACCGTGGGCGGGGGGGGGGGGGGGTGGGGGTGAAAATTTTGACCGCCCCCCCCCCCAAAGTCACATGGCCCCCCCAAAATTTTCCAGCTATCTATCTATCTGAAAATTTTGCTCCAGCTATCTACATCGCCCCCACCCCCAACCCCTCGGCTCTGGAACAACTATGGTTTCGCCTCGTGTCGTCAGTATGATCACACCGGTTTGTTGTTGAACTTGTTTCCGTGTTATTTGAGGTGAATTGAGAGGCAAAACACGAGTCGTGATGTCGTCGGTGGGAAAATGGGGTCGCCGAAACCAAGTCTGAAAATTTCACCCTCCTCCCATATGAGTGGGGGTCATCATATGGTAAGCCGGTGGCTCCTATAGATGGTATGAATAATTCATTCGTCAAACTCTGAGTTTGAATAATGAATGACGAATGAATAATATATTATTCAAATAGTATTATTCACGTAATTTTTCAAATTATTCATTATTCACTTGAATAATTAGCCGATAGTGAATGATTAATGAATAATGAACGATTGTTCATTGACTTTTATCTACCACTTTGTATTTTTTTACCCTTAGCACATTGATGCTTTTGTTGTCGGATCAATGGCGGAGAGGATCAATAGTGCAAATCACTATTTCAAACAAATCAACACTCATCAAAGTAAACAAAGCATTTAATTATAACTAAAGGCCCTAATTTCAGTTTTTCTGATCGGTTCAGGGTAAAACTAATTGGCGACAACTGTTAGGTATACAGGTAAAACATATCCAAATTTCAGCTCAAACGGATAAACGGTGTAGAAGTTATAGCCGTTTGCGGTAACCCTATCGTGTGTGCAGCATAGATAGACACAACAACAACAGAGAGAAACACAACACTGTCTCTGTGTGATGTTCGCGTGAGGGGAGCATAATTGCTCACATACGTATGTGTGTATGCCACATATAATATAACAACCCCAGGTGTGATTTCCTTTCATTTTGTGTTTGTTGATTTTTCAATTTTCTGGACAAAAATGGCTGTATCTCGAGTTATATAACACCAAATTGAACGATTCTTTCACTTTTCCAAACTAAAATGCACTCAGGATTTCAAAAAATGTGTTGAATTTTGCGCATCTATTACGAATTTGCGAATAAAGTGTAAAACAAGTGGTGCAACATGCAGATTTCTGGTGGCCCATGGTTGAAATGCGGAAAAATATAATACAATTTTAACGAACTGTATAAACAAACAAAACACATCAACCGCTAGTTCATTTTTAGTTTCAGAAGTTTGTTTTGGTGCACCCTTAGAAATTTACAAGTTGATTTAAGCACCTTCCTTTCAGTGGACATGTTTTTTGTCACTTTTCAAAACTCATGAGGTGTCACAAAATGCGAGGTTGATGTGGTCAATCAAGGTGTGCTCTGAGCACACAAATTTTTGCAACTTGTGCAACTGGTTTTAAACAAATCCAGTCTTTTGTTCCCATTATTCATTCGTCACCAATAGTAATATTTGAATAATGAACCCATTACTCATTATTCAAAATAGTATTATTCAAATAATTTGAAAACCCCATTATTCATTCGTCAACTAATGAATAATGAGCCAATAGTATACCATCTATAGTGGCTCCTCAGATGCATAGTTGTTCCAGAGCCGAGGGGTTGGGGGGGCCGATATAGATAGCTGGAGCAAACTTTCCAGATGGATAGATAGCTGGAAAATTTGGGGGGGGGGGGCCGCGGGCAGTAGCGAAAGCGGGACCTTGGGTGAGGGGGGGGGGGTGTTTGCCAAATTTTAGGATTTGTATACATTCTTAAAAGTGATTTTTTTTTAATTTTTGATCTAAGGTTGCTTGTAATGAGTCTAGGGTTGTTAAACAAAAATGAAAATTTTTTTTTTAAAAAAAAAGTGATTAAAAACAAAACAAAAATGCCGATTTAAAAAAAAAAAATTCGAAAAATTTTCCTCTAATATGCTCTGAAAACCTCAATTTTGGCACAATTTTTCGAAAGTTCAACAAAAATTTTCTTTGATTATACCTCGTAAAACCTTTAGCAGTCGATTTTGGGCCGTTTTACCGACTGATTTCAGGCTTCGACAACATCTGCGATGAAGTTTTTGAGCGTCCCAAAGCTTAGCCTACCATTTCCGATGCAGATAAGGTGACGATTAGCCTCGCAGAGCGTCCGATTGTGCTCGCTGCACCGTTTGCAAGCGCTACGTTGTCTGGTTGCTGCTTCGTGTCGTGTCGTCGCGACACCATCAGAAGAATTGATCGAATTTCAAGGCGGTATGTTTGTCTTCACTTTAGCATTAGCTTAGCTGGGGACAATTAGTGACGTTTTGGAGGTCAAAACACAAGAAGAGGCATGGTGACGGTTTGGAAAAGGGGTAATTGAGGTCACCAAAACAAAATCTGCAAAGTTCCGCCATACGGGTGTCATTCGGGAGGCGCTTGCATATCATATGTGGTTCTTCGGACTCCCTGATTGATTTAGCACAACTTTGATTTTTGAAATTTAAAAAAAAAAAAAATTTAAAAAAAAAAACAAAAATGACGATTTTTGTTTTTTTAACAACCCTAAATGAGTCGTTGTAGGTTCCTAATCCTAAACCTAATCCTAATCCTTAGCCAAGCCTTTTTGATAAGGTGAAAATGATCAATTTAGTTTTTGCATTTTTTTCTTTCCTGTGTTATAGAGGAGGAGCACCGGAACTGCAGATGCAGCTGTTTTAATAATGATGCATTACGAAATTTTAGAGGGGGGGGTCAGGTGTAGGGTTGTTAAACAAAAATGAAAATTTTTAAAAAAAAAAGTGATTAAAAAAAACAAAAATGCCGATTAAAAAAAAAAAAAATTCGAAAAATTTTCCTCCAATATGCTCTGAAAACCTCAATTTTGGCAAAATTTTTCGAAAGTTCAACAAAAATTTTCTTTGATTATACCTCGTAAAACCTTTAGCAGTCGATTTTGGGCCGTTTTACCGACTGATTTCAGGCTTCGACAACATCTGCGATGAAGTTTTTGAGCGTCCCAAAGCTTAGCCTACCATTTCCGATGCAGATAAGGTGACGATTAGCCTCGCAGAGCGTCCGATTGTGCTCGCTGCACCGTTTGCAAGCGCTACGTTGTCTGGTTGCTGCTTCGTGTCGTGTCGTCGCGACACCATCAGAAGAATTGATCGAATTTCAAGGCGGTATGTTGGTCTTCACTTTAGCATTAGTTTAGCTGGGGACAATTAGTGACGTTTTGGAGGTCAAAACACAAGAAGAGGCATGGTGACGGTTTGGAAAAGGGGTAATTGAGGTCACCAAAACAAAATCTGCAAAGTTCCGTCATATGGGAGTCATTCGGGAGGCGCTTGCATATCATATGTGGTTCTTCGGACTCCCTGATTGATTTAGCACAACTTTGATTTTTGAAATTTTTTTTTTTTAAAAATTTAAAAAAAAACAAAAATGACGATTTTTGTTTTTTTTTAACAACCCTAGTCAGGTGCCTTCTCGGTGAGGGGGGGGGGTGCACGGGCAGCAAATTTTCCTGAGGGGGGGGGGTGCACTGGCAGAAAAATTTCGTGAGGGGGGGGGGGTGCACGGGATCGCACGGGTAATACCAAATTTTTGCCTTAGAAAAACACAGAAATTCTTGTGAAATACAGAATATTTTGTGCAAACAAGCTGCTTGTTTGGTCAGAAACAACAAAATCTATGCAGGGAGAGACACAAACGTCAAGAAAAATGCAAAAAATACGGTATTTTTAGAAAAAATTGAGATGAGATTGACCACCGTGAGGGGGGGGGTGCGATCCCGTGTTTTCTCGCGGAGGGGGGTGGGGGGAGTCTAGTACCCGTGTCGAGGTAAAGGGGGGGGGGGAGGGGGGCTTACACGGGCATAGTTGTTCTAGGGGGGGGGGGGGCTGGGGGGGGGGGCGGCCCCCCCCAAAAAAATTTCGAATCTATCTCTATCAAACAGGTTTTTTTCGGCCCAGCTATTATCTATCTAAAAAAATTCTCAGCCAGCTATCTATCTAGTGATTAAAAAAAACAAAAATGCCGATTTTAAAAAAAAAAAAATTCGAAAAATTTTCCTCTAATATGCTCTGAAAACCTCAATTTTGGCACAATTTTTCGAAAGTTCAACAAAAATTTTCTTTGATTATACCTCGTAAAACCTTTAGCAGTCGATTTTGGGCCGTTTTACCGACTGATTTTAGGTTTCGACAACATCTGCGATGAAGTTTTTGAGCGTCCCAAAGCTTAGCCTACCATTTCAGATGCAGATAAGGTGACGATTAGCCTCGCAGAGCGTCCGATTGTGCTCGCTGCACCGTTTGCAAGCGCTACGTTGTCTGGTTGCTGCTTCGTGTCGTGTCGTCGTCGCGACACCATCAGAAGAATTGATCGAATTTCAAGGCGGTATGTTGTCTTCACTTTAGCATAAGCTGGGGACAATTAGTGACGTTTTGGAGGTCAAAACACAAGAAGAGGCATGGTGACGGTTTGGAAAAGGGGTAAGTGAGGTCACCAAAACAAAATCAGCAAAGTTCCGCCATACGGTAGTCATTCGGGAGGCGCTTGCAAATCCTATGTGGTTCTTCGGACTCCCTGATTGATTTAGCACAACTTTGATTATTGAAATTTTATTAAAAAAAAAAAAAAATTTAAAAAAAAAAACAAAAATGACGATTTTTGTTTTTTTAACAACCCTAGTAGGGTTGTTAAAAAAAACAAAAATCGTCATTTTTGTTTTTTTTTTTAAATTTTTTTTTAAAAAAAATTTTCAAAAATCAAAGTTGTGCTAAATCAATCAGGGAGTCCGAAGAACCACATATGATATGCAAGCGCCTCCCGAATGACTCCCGTATGGCGGAACTTTGCAGATTTTGTTTTGGTGACCTCAATTACCCCTTTTCCAAACTGTCACCATGCCTCTTCTTGTGTTTTGACCTCCAAAACGTCACTAATTGTCCCCAGCTAAGCTAATGCTAAAGTGAAGACAAACATACCGCCTTGAAATTCGATCAATTCTTCTGATGGTGTCGCGACGACACGACACGAAGCAGCAACCAGACAACGTAGCGCTTGCAAACCAGTAGCGAAAGTGCGGGGGGGGTGGGGGGGGTCCACCCCCCCTCAGCCGAAAATCCTGCCCGTGCACGGGCAGATAACCGTGTACCCCTCCCCCCCCCCTTTACCTCGACACGGGTACTAGACTCCCCCCCCCCCTCCCCGAGAAAACACCGGCTCGCTCGCCCGCCCCCCCCCCTCACGGTGGTCAATCTCTTCTCAATTTTTTCCAAAAATACCGTAATTTTTGCATTTTTTCTTGACGTTTGTGTCTGTCCCTGCATATATTTTGTTGTTTCTGACCAAACAAGCAGCTTGTTTGCACAAAATATTCTGTATTTTACAAGAATTTCTGTGTTTTTCTAAGGCAAAAATTTGGTATTACCCGTGCGATCCCGTGCACCCCCCCCCCCTCACGAAATTTTTCTGCCAGTGCACCCCCCCCCTCAGGAAAATTTGCTGCCCGTGCACCCCCCTCACCGAGAAGGCACCTGACACCCCTCCAAACTAGGCAAACACCCCCCAGTACCGAAGACGAGGGGGGTGGGGGGGGTACACCCCTCCCAGAGCACCCGAGACCTCCGCGTGGGGGGTGGGGGTCACGCGACACCCACCCCCCAAAACCTGACACTGGACCATCCACACCCCCTCGAAATTTGCTAGACACCCCCCCACCCCCTAGATGGACCTAAGTAACAGTGACAACCCCCAAATTTTCTAGGACCACCCAAAAATCATGAATTTTTGCTCAAAAATCATGATTTTTTGTCTTTAAAGTCTATAATACAAGCTAAATATATGATAACTTGACATAGCGTGTCAATATTTAGAAAGAGGTTGCAGCCAAACAATCATGTTGTTTCATTCAAAATACGTTGAAAATTTCCATGTGGGTGGTGGGGCCAGTAGCGAAAGCGAAAGTGGGGGGGGGGGGGGGGGGTCCCCCCCCCCCCTCAGCCGAAAATCCCCACCGTCCGTGCACGGGCCAGATACCCTGTGCACCCCCTCCCCCACTTTACCTCGACACGGGTACTAGACTCCCCCCCCCCCCTCCGCGAGCGCACACGGGATCGCACCCCCCCCTCACGGTGGTCAATCTCATCTCAATTTTTTCCAAAAATACCGTAATTTTTGCATTTTTCTTGACGTTTGTGTCTGTCCCTGCTTAGATTTTGTTGTTTCTGACCAAACAAGCAGCTTGTTTGCACAAAATATTCTGTATTTTACAAGAATTTCTGGTTTTTCTAAGGTAAAAATTTGGTATTACCCGTGCGATCCCGTGCACCCCCCCCCCTCACGTAATTTTTCTGCCAGTGCACCCCCCCTCAAGAAAAAATTTGCTGCCCGTGCACCCCTCACCGAGAAGGCACCTGACCCCCCCCCTCTAAAATTAGGCAAACACCCCCTCACCCGAGGTCCCGCTTTCGCTACAGGTTGGACCCCCCCCCCTCACTTTTTGGTCGGCACCCCCCCCCACGGTACCAT
>JASANC010000456.1:0-128205 GCA_030248135.1 Theristus sp. LFF4_11 | reverse complement strand
CACTGTAAAAACATGCACACATGGCAAACAAAAACACCCGCAAGGCAACCACCAACATTTCAACAAGCGATCGCCGATCAAATAGTTGTTCATCGAATCGGCCGCAATCTGCGCCACTTCAGGATCAGCGAACTTCACCCACGCGCAGCCTTTGCTTCGGTGCGTCTGCGAAATGAAACAACACACGTCAATTCACAGTTGTTTTTTGAAAGAACAAAGAACAGAATGAAAAACGACAACAGTAATGATAAAGCGTTTTGAAAAGTGATAGAAACAACGAATGAAATGGAAGTTGAGCTGCACTTTCAACTTGAATTCAAATGAAATTCAACTTTGCGCGCACCTTTTTGCTTCGCAGCAGTCGCACATTGGTCACTTTTCCGAACTGACTGAAATAATCAAACTGAGCGTGCTCGAAGAAACCCTCCGGAACGTCGGTCATGAAAATCACGCCCGACATCTTTTTGATGCTGTGGTCTGAAATTTTAGAATTGATCCGGGAAAAGTGAAAGAAAACTCAAACAAAACACAACAGCTTTTCCTTTCTGTTTTTTCATCATTCAGTTTAAAGTATTGAAAAAATAAAAGTACAAAATATCGAATCGCTTGAACAAAAACCACGACTTTCAAAGTTTGATTTTCATTTTGCACGACTTCAATTCATCCCTTGTTTGTTTGCTTGTTGCTTGCTTACACAAAAAGAAAACGACGACGACGCGACGACGAAATTTCCATGCCTTTTTCTGTAGCGTGCTTTCAGCAAAGCGTGCATTGCACTACCGTAGTTGCATAAACAATCGTGCTGAGACCAACAAAAAGCGGCAAAAAAAGAAATTCTTCAAACGTTGGCAACGAGCCAGCCTAGTGAGAGCGCCCCTTCGTTCAACACAGCGTCTCATATTCATATCGTAGTAACTCTACTCGACAAGTGCAAGAGCGGTTCGTTAAATTTTGTCTCTCGTTTCCAAAAGTCTACCAGCCAGCCAGCCGAAATCATGCCGCGTGTTGCAAAGAAATCTCCGGCCAAAAAGTCACCAGTGAAGGTTCGCTTTTGCTTATTGTTTTTCTTTGCTTGCTTGTTTCGTTTGATTGAATCTCCGGCAAGACAAGACGAAGTGTCCCAGTTTTGTTGTTGAATGAACAACATCTGAGTTTTTCAGTTTGTTAAAGTCAAGTCTGTTACTGATTGCTGACGACAATTGCTGACTGCCAATGCACTCAGTTAACAAACAAGATTCAAGAAGAACAAGCAGTCAAAATCACAAAAGAACCGTTCATATTCAAGAGCCCTTGGCGATTCTGTGCTGAGACTGAGAAGCTCTCGCGGTTGAATCTGAAAGTCATTGTAGCCCGACGAATCCGTCATTCTTGGCACTTCAAAACTCCACTGTGTAACACCAAACAAAAACGAATCTCATCTTTTCCGCACCGTCACAAAAAACAACCCCCAACATTGCCGCCGAAAACCATTTCAGAAGGAGAAGAAGCGCGCCAAGAAGGATCCGAACGCGCCGAAACGCGGCCAATCGGCGTACATGCTCTGGCTGAACGCGAATCGATCGACGATCTCGAAAGCGGGCATGTCCGTCACGGACGTCGCGAAAGCGGCCGGCGTAGAGTGGGGCAAACTGAAGGACAAGACCGTGAGTGATTGCTTTTTCGTTGAGTTCCCTTCCACGGTTCTCTTGATTATTCCATGTTTTGTTTTGTTTTCTGTATCTCAGTCATTCAGTGGCACTTTTTTCAAACATCCACTTCTGATCATCACACCGTGAATGCTTGCGAACAATGAAGTGTTACTCTTTTGTTTGAATTTGAATTTTTCTTGTTCAGAAGTGGGAGAAACTCGCGGCAGAGGACAAGAAGAGGTACGAACGTGAGATGACCGCCTACAAAGCCGGAGGGTGAGCGATTGCTTGGTTTTTTGGTTTTCTCGATTCTGCAAACGCTCGTCAATTTTGCAATTCTTCATTTTTTTTAATATTTCTGTTACCCCGTCCGATTGGTTGGTCTTTCGGTGGGTGTCCGCCGCAAGAGCCGGAATCGTTTTGGTTTTGCTTGTGTATCGTGATGCGGTGTTTTGACATCCTCTGATCATTATAATTTGTTTTGCGAATTGCGGTTGGTCTTTTGATTCTGTTAACATTTTTTTTTGATAACAGCGGATTGGATTTGTTTTGTGTTGAGGCTGAGTGCGGTTTTTTGTGATTATGCTTTTTTGAA
Source organism: Theristus sp. LFF4_11 (assembly GCA_030248135.1). NCBI lineage: Eukaryota > Metazoa > Nematoda > Chromadorea > Monhysterida > Xyalidae > Theristus > Theristus sp. LFF4_11. The sequence continues at coordinate 125,982 of JASANC010000456.1, read as the reverse complement.
ATTTTGCGCGACTGTCACAACAATTATTGTCGATTGAGTTCATATGTTGATCAGTTCCAATTCCGATTTCAACGTCTTCAATCCATCAGTCACTATCTTGCGCTGCTACACATTCAATCAATCCTGAGACATTTTCAAAAACGCGGCTTTCGCGCGTTGTTTACCACTGTTTTAAGTGTGGGACCCGCAAGTTGTTGATCCCAAGGATTTTCACCGAACACCGACTGACCCGTGTTTTGCAAAACTATTCTTAGCATATTGACCATTATTGTTTGTTTGTTTACGCAAAAAGATCTTTTGGGTTGAGTTTGAGTTTACACCGTTGTAGACATGGTTGTTGTGTTGATGTTATGGGAGGTGCATATCACACACTTTACAACTTCAATATGATCTGACATTGTTGTTGGCGCGCACTCAATCAACAAGCCAGGATTGCTTCAATGGACATATCAATCAACAATCAGTGTATCGATCATCACAAAGCCATTCTGTTTCAGTGATGTTGCGTACTCATAGTTCAGTTTGCTTTGATCGTAATGCGTAGTGTCACTAGTGTGGTGAGTGAGTTGAGTGTGAAATGGTTGTTCTTGCGGAATCCGCACACAGTCAACAAACCCGTGCGATACATTCAAAGGCAGCCAACCAACCAGCGTGGCCTTGGCTTGCGTTTTTTTCATTGTTGTTATAGTCCAATCGCGAGTCGCCAATGGCAGTGTTTGAAATGTAAAATCGCGGGGCGGTTTAGGTCTGGTAAAGACCCGTTTTCCTCCCCCCACACAAGTAATAATTTCAATACTAGGTTGGGAGTGGGGGTGGGTGGAAATCATTATTATCAACATCGACATCGCGAGACCAAATCGGTCGCCACGATGGTTATTCGCCGTATTTTTCTTTCTCTCTTTCTCTCTCTCGCAATACTGAAAGAGCAAGAGCGAAACAGCGCACAGTACTGAAGGTTTCGCGTTTTTCCGTACTGAAGCGGGCCGCGAGTAGTTTTGCTCTGCCTCTGCGTTTCGTTCTCTCTCTCTCTCTCTCTCTCTCGCTCAGTACTGGAAAACCGGGCCGTTTGTACTGCGTTTTCTACCTAGTGACTGAGCTCTGCGTACATAGGGACAGAGCGAACGTACTGCGCAGAGCAGAGCAGAGAGAAACGAGAACAGACGTAGTCGCGTTTGTTTTGCTCCCTTCTCTCTCTACTGCTGCTGCTGCCTCTGACTACGCAGCAAAACCCGTCCAGCGAGCAAAGCAAAACGCGCTCGCTCGCTTGTTTGTGGTCGGGCGCGCTGTTTTCCAGTACTGAAGCGAGTAGAGAAAAGGGGAACAATTTTTACTATGGCCGGAGCAAAAAGCTCCGTCTGTTTCAATGCGCGTTTCATTTCGTGCTGTTTCGCCTCTTGCTCTCTCTAAATATTGCGAATATTTTTGGCCGAGGAACGACAGACAGTTTGGGGAGCTGGACAAGACCAGAAAGACCACCAATTGAGGGGGGAGGGGTGCATATTGTTACATATCTAGGGTGCGGATGGATTTTTTTATAGTTGTTTTATTCACTGCACTGACAGGACAAAGAGTAACCGACCAGTTAATGTGGTGACCCCAAAACACAAATCGTTCGACTGAAGCATGCGTGTGTTGTAAAAAATGTAAAAAATCTTAATTCGAATTTTCTCTTTGCAGCTCGCCGAAAAAGGGCAAGAAGAAGTAGAACAAGCCACCAAACGCCTCCTCGGTCGAAACACCCAGGGATCCGTTTTTTTTTTTGACAAAAACTTTTCATCCATCAAACCAACAATTATGATTATTTTTTTCTTGATTTTTCTTCGTGTACAAATTATTATTATTCGTTCCACCTACCTGTGTCTCTAAACCGGCTGGCCTGGAGATTTTCTGGTTTTTTACGTTTTTTTTGAAACCGATTTTTAAGTTGTAACGTTTAAAACAATCGCATTGATAAGACGTAGAATTATTGTGAACGTATCGCTTCTTGTTCTTGTCATTGTTTTTTCCTTCGTTCCGTGTATAGTTTTCTTTTATTGTTTGTTTTCTTGTTTTTAGGGTTTGTAAGCTGTTCTACCGTAGCTTCTTTTTTTGTAAACCGTGTAACCTCTGATGTAATGTCATTTACTTTCAAGAAAAAAACCACGACCACAAGAATGATGCATGATCGCAACTAATTAAAAAAGCAAAATAACAAAAAAATACCACTTTTGATCGTTTTACCATTTGGACCATCATTGTCCAAAATTTTCTTCATGTTTCCAGTGGAAAAGTTACTGCTGCACTTCTGACGAGAAATTTCATGCGCAGCATAATTCTTTGCTAGTTAGGATGGTTTCTTGTTACGCGGTTACGTATCCATTTCTACCGTTTACTGCCAAACCACCCAGCTGATTGGCTGATTCATCATAGCGCGACCAATCAGCTGGCCTTGAATGTCGGACTAACCAATCAGCCAACAGGATGGTGTTTGGCCGTAAATGTCCTCAATACGGTTAACAACCTGCATCAATGAGCTAAAAAGTAAAATCTACAGTCGATCTCTCCAATCCGTGTTGATTTTGCTTGTTACGAGACATGTTGCTTGCTTTCTTTTGTTGCTTTTCCGACTTTTTGTTCTTTTCTTCAAGATCGTGATTTTTTGCGTCATGATTGAGATGATAAGGAATGTTTTTTGTTTCGCTTTCATGTATTTTTGCTTTGCGTGGTTAAAAACAATAAAAAAGTCGATCTGAAAAGTCCGAAGATTAATGATTCGAACAATTTAGTGCACTTTACCATTCAACAATACTGAACTGTAAAATGTAAACCTCAAAACAATGAAGATGCTGAAAAAGTGACGTGATACCCATAACCAATAGAACTTCCAGTGGAGCTTTAAATAAATCATCAAGCTAAAATCCAACATATAAATCCACAGACTTTTCAAAAGATTCGTAAGCTCTGCTCAAGCAAAGATCTGATGAAACGAAAACATTGGCTTATTCAAACTTGATGCCTTGAGCCAGCGGTAATTCCTTGCTGTAGTTGATGGTACTGAAAAATGATTTTTAGATTCAAAATTGTTAAAGCGAGGTTCTCTTATCGAGTGTGCTATGGTCTCACAATCAGTCTGAATGGATGTATCATGTAAGTTCACGCAGCAACCAATCAGCAGCGAGTTCTATTCAAATGAGACGACGATGAACAGCGCCTTCACGGGGTGTCGACTGTTCAACCGAGCAGGCGGTGTCACGCTTTTTTGAGTTCACTCGAGAGCCGCAACAACAGCTACAGTGTCATTCCCAACACAGCCAATCAGCGAGTTGCATTCAAATGCGCAGCCAATCAGCTAGTGATCCATTCAAATGCAGAGCCAATCAGCGAGTTGCATTCAAATGCGCAGCCAATCAGCGAGTTGCATTCAAATGCGCAGCCAATCAGCGAGCGATCCATTCAAACGCGCAGCCAATCAGCGAGTTGCATTGAAATACGCAGCCAATCAATGAGTGATCCATTCAAACGCGCAGCCAATCAGCGCGCTCACCACGTCGATCGCCGCATGTACTGCTTCCACGCGTCACTGCCGGACTCGCGACCTCCGCCGGTGTGCTTTTCACCGCCTTGAATTGCGAAATGTTTTACTTTTTGGAAGTTCAGAGATTGTTCGATTGCTTGTTTTTCGAATTCAAGGATCGGCTTGATTGTTTTATTGCTTCCGTTCAACGGAGACGCTTAATCAGTGCGCAACACATCTTATAAGCATTGCCGCACAACAACGCGCTTGGTAAAAGTTTCGTTTAACTTGTGTTCAGGTACTTGAGCAATCAGCAGATTAATCGAACAGAACTTTTTTGCTACTTGACCAATCAGCAGAGCAGATTAAATCGAACCATGTGTCGAAGTTCTGCGGTTCACTGTGGTTAATGGTCATTTTTGTCAGGTTGATTCGTTTGATTTTGTTCCATTTTTATGCTGGTCGAAAAAAACATATCAACCTGCAAAGAACCGAACAGACCGAAAAATTGCCATATTAAAAAACCATTTTACAACCCACCAAAGGCCCCGCCGATCTCCGCACCGCTGGTCGGTATATTCACATTAACGATTCCGCAATCTGAGCCCTTTGGTCTGGAACGAAGCCAAAAAATAATAACACCGCAGTAATACCAGATTCTCATAATAACGAACAGAGGAATATGTCAGAACGATATCTCACGTCATTAGGCACGGTTCCTTTCACTCTCATTTTGAACCTCCACGCAAAAGCGGGCCAAAGGAGAAATCACAACGACAATACCTTTTGTGTATCACTGCACCGACGAGTCTAATAACAATCGCTATGATTCGTTATTGTCTGCTTGCGGTTCATTAATTGCGCAAGCGTGCTGAGGGGTACGAAAAAACATTGTGCCACCACCAAACCGGCGATGTCAGAGATGAGATGGGTATGAAACGAAGCAAAGCGACCCCCTTAATGACCATCCAGGCAATGTGGGTGATATTTTTGTGTTGTCTTCTGACATATTGTACCCGACCGGGAAACAGAACAACAAACCGCAAACGACTTGTACACAATGCAATGTTACAACACCGGGTAGTGCAGACTACGGTATCTATCATCACAGGTCTCGACACACACCTTAATCATGCCATGCTATGACCGCTCATATCCGAGAGTCCAAAGAAGTGTGTAGGTGAGCACGGGACAACACATCAACCCACATTCATTCATTACGACTTGGCAAGTTGCACGAACGCGAATAAAAGTGGCCACTTTTCACAGCTTTCGTGAACAAATTAAGAAAAAAACGTCCTAGTCAAACAAGGTACATACGACATAGATACCGTAACCCATGTACACAGTGGTGTGGACACCACAGCGTTCATCTAGTCGGACATAAACGCCCCGACCACTCTAACCCCATCCATTTGAACATCGCCTGCACGTCGCGCGTGAAGACGCTGCTCGAGAGGCCTTGTTTCACCTCGTTATTCCACGCAATCGCCTCGTCGATTCCCTGGAGACACGAAAATTTTGGCGACGGGGAGTAAAATCGGCTGAAGGAACAGTAGTGCATTCGGCATCGGCATACACTGTGACAACAATGCATATTCGATAATAATAATAATGAGAATGGAATTCATTATTTATTATTATGATAACGGAGAATGCCAAGGTGGTGGGGTTTCGCCACTCCAACGTATGCAGGTATTATATGACCGCTGCAATGGTGGAAAACGAGGTTGTTGCGTTTATGTTCTTTCGATGCAATGTCATGAAACACCCATCCCGTGATATATCGGAACATGTCGTTAATCTTCAGGTCATTAGAGTCGCATACGAAGCAGAAAAAACGCAACGTCTAGAGTCGAAACACCTGCATGGTTCTGGGGTCTCGGCTTTTGTTTTCAACAGCGGGATGTACCTGGATTCGAGGGAACACACAGAAAAGGGACCATTTCATGGCATTCAAGAAATCTACTGAATTTAGGTTTACAGCAGAAAAAAATGCGACACGTCAAATGAAAGAAAAGTAGCTACAGTTTTGCGAATAAATACTCACGAATATGAATGAAGTTAAGTGAACACGAACTAGTTTAGGTGAACTGGGTTCCACAGTCGAACTCTAAACTATAGACAATCAGCTGATTGGTTGCTGATGATTTGATGCATGCGTTCTGTGCAGGCATTGCTGTGGAGGCGGAGTCTGTCCTGCACAGCAGAGCATGCACCACGGGATCACCAACCAATCAGCTGATTGCCTATAATTTACGAGTTCGACTGCAATTCCATTTAACCATTCGTACGATTCTCCCTCCATGCCAAAAAACATGTCAGTACCTTCGTCTTAAGGACGTACAAGATCGGTGCAAACGTCTCCTTGTGAACGAGCGGCGAGTCATGCGGAAGACCAGTAACGATGGCTGGTTCTACAAAGCATCCCTCGCGATTTATGGTCTGAAGAAAGAGATTTAGATTTTTTTCAAAAAAATGTGCATTCTAAAAAGCACATCAACATCATCAACCATCAGCTCTTCAAAGCTATCTATCTCCTCTCCCCTTTCATATCCGTGCTTTTGTGTGTGTCACCATAAATTCAAGTCTACAGCGTGTATCAGAAGTAGTGGGTAGGCGTAGGTATTTGATGCATCCTGATTGAAGAATGTATCACAGAAAAATCTCGTTTTGTTCAGCTGTAACGAAAAAATGACCAAAACAACAACAACAACAACGGCCCGCCTTTCCGCCGACGACAACTTTTCCGCCGGCCTTCTTCGCTGCCTCGAGTGCCTCCGTGTATTGTTGCACACCCTGTGCGCTGTGCATCGGACCGCACAGGGTGCTGGCTGGAAATGACAGTATTTGGATAGATCTTGAGAAATTCGGAAATGTTCGTTTCACATATACCAGTCAACTCAAGCGACAGTGCAGTGAACTTACGTACCTGACGTTTATACCTGACGTATGCAAACGTACGTCGACGTACGATAGTATGCAATAACAGGAAACCTGAAGTGACGTGTCGTGCCGTGCCGTATACGCATACGTCAGCTATAAACGGGCCTTTATGCGATTCCGTTGATTCGACAGCCAACGAGAAACGGTCAAACCAAAGGAGCCACAGAAGTTAAATAATCACCGATCACTGAATTTTCTCAACTGCTGATTCCCAAACTCCCAGAAGGATACGTCGAAATAGGGTCGATGTCAATAGTAAGTCGACTTTGAACTCACGTTCCAGTGGATCGCCGATACGGGACATCACCTGTTCGTACGCCTTTGTCAAGCGCGTTAACACGTCGTCGTGGAGTTTCTCATGAACAATCTGAAAGTCCACAAGTAAAAACAACTATGCTTGATTTGGCATGAGGCTACGCGAAAAAAATGTGCAAGGTCAATGTTTTTTCGTTGCGGTCCTGAGTACCGGGACACGGTCGAACTGAACTGTTAAGGCTGGGCTAGCCACAGTTTTTGCTTCATCGGACAGGGCAACAAAGAATCAGTGCCCGGCACTCGCAGTGTCAGTCCAATCCCCGCCACCCACAAACCAAAAAAAACCGGACATTGAACGGTGGTGTAAAAAGTAAAAATTACGGTAAATTAAAGAAAAATTAGAATTTCGACAACACAATCGAACCAATCTCCTCGTGGTCGTGCAGCGTTGGCCAGCGGTGCCGACAGCGGCAAACATCACTGATGGCACCACCATGCTCACGTCGGCGTCATCCATCACTGGAAAAAACAGGGTCATTCAGTGATTTTGGCAAAAAACATCCTGCTTATGGCCATGCAAAATCAACGTTTTCTTGTCCGTTTTTCGTGTTGAGAACTGGACACTGTGAGTGTTGGGTAGAAAGCGAAAAGTGAAGGGATGCGCAACAATGTCCAGTACTCGCGCTTTCAGTTTGCCAGAGTGCGCAGCAAAACAGGGACGCTCAAAACTGGACACACCACCAAACGCAGTACAACAGTGACAAACACACAGGCCCGGTGTGTTTCTGATTGAGACTGTGCAACATTGGCTGTGTTGTTATCAGAAGAAAAGCCTCTGCCACATATTATCTTTTCTTTTGCTCCCGATACTCAATCGAAACTACTCAGTCTAAACAGGTAAATAGTTTATGCATGACGATCCGGAGTCCCCTAAATAGCACCGGATCACTTAGGCTATTTTGAATTGTCCCACAACGATTTCACGAAATGTCCCACTCCCACACAATACTAGTTTCCTGTTCACGTCTGCAAACGCATTGAATCGCAGAACCAAAAAAATTGGCATAAAGTCAACACCGTAACACCATTCTCACTCACTCACCAATGATCGCATTATTCCCGCCCAATTCCAGAATGCACTTTCCGAATCGCTTCTGCACCTCAATGCCAACTTGGTGGCCAGCTGCCGTGCTGCCAGTAAACGACAACAATGGCAGCCGGTCGTCACGTGACATCGCCTGACTGGAATGGGAACAACGAAGAAACGAGATGATGTTGGCTTCGGCAAATATGAGTACAGTCGAACTCTATAAACATATCCAAAAAGCTGATTGGTTGGTGATCACGTGATGTATGCATTCTGTGCAGGCATTGCTGTGCGAGGAGAGGCGGAGCAATGCACGCATCACGATCGCCAGCCAATCAGCCAGTTGGATATGTTACTGAGTTAGATTGTAGTCCTCTAAAAGCTCTGACGATGTTGGATATAGAAGCGACTTGTTTTTTGACTGAATAAAAAAATGTGTCTTCGTTGGTCAGGGTTCATTACACCACTAACCAAAGCAGTGAATTTTTTATTGATTTATAAAAACAAAGAAAGATTCGAAATGTCAGAGATTTTTTTTTCGTCCGAATTAAACTGACACGTAACATTCAGCACGTAAATAACGAATTAAACAAGGCGGCCTCTACTAACCCAACATCCGTGCCACCGCAAACCAGCGAAACGACGGCGGGCGAATGGCCATTTTGTTTGAGCACGGATTCCATTAGTCTGAAACGAGTCAGAACATTTATAAAACAAAACAACAAAAGCAAGCAAATCGGGTGGAATGTGGTATTGATTGAACTGATTTGTGGCATGCGGATCAATCAGCGTGCTCCATTTTCAAATTCAACCAACCAATCAGCTTGCTGCCAGATGCACAGCTCCGCAAGCGGTTCCAGAAACCCGACTCTGTATCAATGCTTTACATGGTTTATTTCGACCCCAGCGAGACCACTTTCAAACCCTTACCCCAGGTAAAGCCAAACACCAGGTAGACATGAAACGCACAAAAAACCGAAAAAAAACCGAGAAAAAACGCCGACCGGGTCAACGCGATTGAAATGAGCGGCGTCGAGGGCGCCGGCTTCCAGAGGACCGCGTTGCCACAGGCGAGCGAAATCGCGGCGTTCCACCCGAACACGGCGCACGGGAAATTGAACGCTGAGATGACGCCGACGACGCCGAGCGGGTTCCACTGTTCGTACAGAGCGTGGCCGGGACCTGCGGCAGAAATTATGGTTTGTTTGTGTTTTTGCCTAATAATAAAGTTCCACTGTATAAATCGTGCGCCCGGTTCGGTGATAAGCACTGTAATGTTGCACAGTTACTACAACTGGTTGCAACACATTCGCTGACACGCGCTTATATCGTGGGTGTATGCCTGTGTGCTTGTTTGCGACTGTGCAACATCACTGTGCTATAACGTCTGTGAGTGTCTGTGTCTGTGTGGTCGTTCGTCAACACAACGTGCTGGATACATTGCAACTGTTGGGTTCAGTTGCACCCCTGCAAAGCATCACGCATCGGTGGTCGTAAAGGAAAACGTGCGTTTGCCAGTTTTTTTGTGTTTTGGGAAGAAAGAAAATTTGGGGCAAAACGTTCGCCCTCTCACTAACGCTCCGACGGTATGATTTTGCCGCTGAACATTCGCGACAGTCCGGTGGCATAGTCGCAGATGTCGATGTACTCCTGCACTTCGCCCTCGCCCTCGGGTAGAATTTTGCCCATTTCAAGCGAAACCTGACCAAATTTTGTTTGCCATATTTTTTACAAATAAAATCATCTTTCCATGGCTACAAGGATTTTCAGGCTCAATCAATACACAAACTGAGCTGTATTGATTCAAAATAACAAAACTTCAATTGTACAAAAACGTTTACTTCAAAATTGAAAAGACTGACACCAAACACGGACCAATTTGCCGAGCGCATGCTTGTGCTCGCGCAGTTTTTCACCGATCTGACGGACGATTTCGCCGCGTTGCGGCGCAGGTACGTCGACCCAGTCGTTCCAGGCCTAAAGTTCAAAACTGTGAAAAAAAACTGACAAAAAACAACAACAACAATACCAAAAAGACCGTTCTGAAATTCAGAAAAAGATGATCATCAATTCAAATGGACACCGATATCGAGGTTCACCCCAGGCAGATTGGGTTTTGTACTACAGAGTGGGTACTACAACTCTAACACTCCGTGCTATGGCGGCGATGGCACCAGCACACGTGACGGCAAGAACTCAGTTGTCCATACATCCAACAGTTCGCTAGCATCAGTTTTTTTGGGTGACCAGAGGAAGGAGGGAGCTGCCACTTCAAAACAAAAACGACAATCGAAATCCAGCTGTATCACCTCACCTTCTTGGACGCGACCACCGCCTTCTCATAATCATCAACGGTCGCTGAGCGGACGGACGCGATCGGTCGATTGTTCGATGGGCACATCGAGTTGATCACCTGCAATTTGACGATTGTAAAGAGGTTTTCCAAATTGACCCTGCTCCTGATGAGCTCAAAATCACCACCGACGATTCTGTTTTCGGAGTTTTTTCTGGCAGCACAGTAATTCGCCGGATATCGATTGTTGTAAACAGACTTCAGAGTGGGAGAGCTTCCACGTGTCGCCAATCAGTGCCCGATTTGCAAATACCGTAAATCAACACCAATTAGCAAGAACTGTCTTGGTGACTTGTCCGAACTGGCGAACCCGGGAAAACACGAACGGGTTAAAGCCGAAAAACACACGATGCCCAGCCAGCACTAGCGGTGTCAGCCAGCGCGCAATTCACAATGAAACAATTGGAACATTTACTGACAAAACAACAAACCTTGGAACCGTTTCAACTGCACGATGGTCTTCAATCGCAATAAAAATGTCCAAAATTTGCCCCAAAAAACTTCCCACACCGACCGGCCCATTCGCCTTCGCCCCCGCACTGACGCCATCCTGAAGGTCCGTGATGCCCAGATCGCGCAGCCATTTGAAGTCTGGTTGATTGACCAAAAAGTCGCCGCTCGAGGCCATGCCGCGAATCAGTAGTGATTTATTATTGGTTGGTGGAATTCGATTTAAAATCACCGAAATGGTTCCAGGACGAGTTTTACTGGCTAAATTGGTAACGGCAACCGATAACGACCGACGGGAATACATAAGTGTTTTTTGTCTTTTTTGTCCAAATCTGGTTTTTTTCTAGATAAGAAAACCACAGTTCTCGTTTGTAAAACTGATAAGATAAAGAAAAAAGGTTGTTCGCATTTGTTCCGTTTGATTCAAGACTACTTCGGCCAGTTCTGCCTGGTCCGTCGCACTGACGAGCAAGGGGGCACCGCGGTATGCGTCCACCTGGCGAAACCGCAAACAGCGAACTTCATGTATTGCCAGTCATGAAAATGCTTCAATGGGATTATTCTGCGGAACATGATAACCGCTTAATCAAAGAAGAAAATACGAAAAAAACAAGCACAAACGAACAAAAAACCCGAAACTTTCAGTCTGCTCGCACCAGACAAGGTTTGAAACTGTGCAAAAAAACTGGTTTCAGCCCAAACACTTTCTGACCTTCATCTTACAGTTTTTCAACGGTCATAATACGTACTGAAACAACAGATTGTTTACTGCTATCGGTTTGCTCTTATTGCGCAAATAAAACTGAAATGCAGCAGTCAAAACGTGAATTCACAAATCACCATTGCAGTAGGGAAACGGCGTACTTTTATACAAACGCCCGTTAGCTGAATCCAAGAAACCACCCGAAATTGTTTCATTCGCAGTTTTTATTCATACAAAGTTATCTGCCACAGAACAAAATGTAATTTTGCAAGACCGAAATTTTACCAGTACTTCATAACAAAAAATACAAAAAACAGAATCAAAAAAAAAACATTGGCATTGAAAACCGTCATTGGAAACAAATACTCACACGACCTCGTCACGTGACACCGGCGAAGCGAAGCGAAAACAGTGATCAAACTCAACAAAAAAGAAAACCAAAAACTCAAAAATACCGGTAAACTGACAAAAACAGACCACATGAAAACAACCAATTTAAAAATTAGTCGCTGCTACCCGCGTCTGAGTCTTCTGCTTCTTCCTCTTCCTCACCAGACGAAGAATGTTTCTGAAAGTTTTTTGAGTTTCAGAAAGTAACTCTTAATTATCAACCCAAACCACACAGTTTCTCAATTCATAAGCCGATTCAAGCACGTTTGATGCTGGTTGGTCAACTATGCGATGCCTATATCATATGCAGCTAGCTGATTGGTGCGTGATCACGTGATACATGATTTCTGTGCTGGCATTGCTGCAGAGGTGGAGTCTGTCCTGCACAAAAAGCATGTATCAAATGGGCACCAACCAATCAGCTAGTTGCATATGACATCGAAATACACTGTCACACAATAAATCCACAACTTCTCAAAGAAACTACGACTGAAAAAAACGGATTTCCAACAAATCCCAAAAACTCCAAACTAGGGTTGGCACAGGAAAAAAAACCGGTTTCTTTTCCGTTTTAAAACCGGTTTTTTTTCTTGAAAAAATAAAGAACCGGTTTTTTACCTTAAAAATTTTCAAACTTCGTGGTCAAAAATCACAACTCTTCGTTTGATTGATAAAATGTAAAATTATATTTTTGAAAAAACGGTGCAGTGAACTGTCAAACTGAACTGGTGAAGCATCATTTTGCAGAAGCTTTTGTGGCAAGGGTCAAGTGAATTACGATGAAGACAAGGTGACTGCTAAACTAAGTGCATATGCAGAGTAGGTAACTGACGATGTTGTCGATTTGCAAAGGGTAACTGATGAAATGTTATTTTTCAAACGCAATCCGCCACCGGTTTCACTTTGCAGTTCTGCAAATCTCGCCCCCTAATCGGGGTCAGCTATCCGGTCTCCTTGCAACCGTCCCTCCCCGCTCCCCACATCTACACGGTCACTGCCCAGTCTTTGTTTTCAATTTATTGAACGTGCTGCTTTGGAAACCAATAAAAGCGAAATTAATTTGATTTGAAACAAAAAATTGGGTAGCATTTGGTGGCAAAAATAGCATATTGGGTCGGTTGTATGCCCGAAAACAGCATTTTACGCTGCTCAAAATTACTAATTTTGATGTATTTCCTATTTTGAGTTTAAGATGCCAAGTTCTGAAAAGTTTAGGAGCTGGGAAGCATTCGGTTTTTTATGGTTTTAAAACGGTTTTAAAACGGAAAAGAAACCGGTTTTTTTCCTGGCAATATAAAAAACCGGTTTTTTACCAACTCTACTCCAAACCAACCAACCAACCCTTTTCTCCGCAGCCTGCTCCTTCTTCGGTTCTGCTTTTGTTGACGTCTTCTCCTTCTTTGACTTCTCATTCTCGTCGTCGTCACTTGACGAGTCCGATTCGCTGACGTATTCTTTGCTCTTTTTTTCGGGCGATTCACTTGGGCCAGCCGACGGCTTCGACTTGGATTTCGCCTTCGAGCTGGAATTTTGCGAAGTTGCAGGTTTAGTTTAAAAGTTTTTGCGTTGGCGTTACATTTTTGCCAATCACTTGCTGTCGGTGCCAAACAAAAAAAGTAATTGCATTTTTTTTCAAAAATTTTGTATCATTCACCTCGGAGCAGCCGTAGCGCCACCACTCGCTTTCCATTCTTGCATTTCTCGCTCATATCGTTTCTTGTCTTCTTCTGCCATTTTCACCCATTTCTAAAAGAAAATAAAAAACCTCTGATATTTTCTCCACTCCGCAGCAGTGAAACATGAATGATGACCGCTTTGCTTTCACGACCCTCTCAGACTGCATGAGATGGTATCAATTCATTGAAGGAAACCATTCACTAAACAGACCAAAACGAGTAACCAACGAAATGTGCCATAAATAAAATCTCCAAAAGTTGTCTTGAAATAGTGCACTCTGTTATGACACGGGACTACAGGGGCATTCAGTACACAACAGTATTTAGTGACCACGTAGCTACGTTTTAACACAGCTACGCGTCACTAAATACGGCTTCATGAATGCCGCTTACTGCTGCGTCCTAAACAAACACGCGTGCGCACACATACAACATTTACAGCAACAGCAAATGCGCGCCTGTGTGTTTGCAACCAAATGCGTCTTCAGACAAGAACCTTATTTAACAGCAACCCTGCTCCAACCTCCTTATCGCCATCGCTCATGGTCTTCCACTTTTCGCCGCCCTTCTTCGCGACGTCTGCGACGCCCATCCCCGGCTCTTTCAACGTCTCGCGAATCTCCTGGAACCAGAGCATATAAGCGGACTGTCCGCGTTTCGGCGCGTTCGGATCCTTCTTCTGGCGTCGCGACTTCTTCGACTCCTTGCCTTTCTTCGGTGATTTCGTCTTCGACTTCTGGAGGTGATGAAACGAGAATTACTTATCGATAGAGGTCATTTATAGTCAGCCAGTCACTCACAGACCGCAGTCACACAATAAAAGAGAATAGAGTGTTAGCCAACATTTCGACTGCAGTGATAGTGATGTAGCTAACAAAACTGATTCATTGGCTACAGTCACCTGTATGTTACGGTACGCACGCAAGCGCCACTGAAAATTCTGACCCCCGAGCATTGCAAGCTGCGATCTACAGCTTCTTGGCTTCCCTTCTCGCTCTGTTGAAACCAAGTTCTACCGAAGACAACACTGCCACAGCCTACCTTCTTCGGCGAGTCCTTTTTGCGTTTCTTCGGCGAACCAGCGCTATCCGAACTGGCGTCAGACGAGTTCTTAACGTCTGTGTCGTACTCCTCGTCCGGTTCACTGCTCTCCGCTGAGGTCGAGTCTTTTTTCTTCTCTTCTGGGTCGTAGTCGCTGTCTTCTGCAAAAGAAGGAAGACGCGGTAAAAAAGGGATAAACAAATCGGTTTTATTGCAGCCCTACTAAAACAGGTACATTCAAAAGATTTCCTAAACGGGAGAGATTTCCCGATGTGCCCCAATCAGCTGCCTTAGCGAACGAACGAACGGTAAGTTAGGTTATGTTTTAGCAAACAAAAAGCGCAAAAAATTAAATGGAACGCCGTAAAGATGGACGTCCATCGAGTTTTCTGCCATGGTGCCATAAAATGACTCTACACCTTCTTAGTGGCTCGATCCCCTGAACAGCCAGCTAATAAGTCTAAACGCGCTACAACCAGGATGCGAAGGTGAATCATTCTTAATTCCTCAAGTTCAACGGAATCCCACATTTTTTGGCTTCACCGTTCTCAAGATCACCCAGCAATTTGACTCGCATACCCGAGTCGGAGTCCTCGTCCGCGTCCTCCTGGCGCTCCTTCGCCTCGTTCTGCAGTCGCTCCTTGTAATGGTCCCGTTCCGTCTCGTCGTCGCTGGCGCGCCAGTCGTCATCGGCGTATGTCGGAATTTTGTCCTGAACGGGAAGTTTTTTTGCAATTCAGCTGGTTTATTGGCTTTAAAAAATAAGTTTCACTCAATAACACATCCAACTATTGTGGATTTATTCAAACGTGTCCGGACTAACGTGACGTCATTTTATTTAAAAACGCCCGTTTGTCAAAACAGGCACTAAAATTTCAGTTTGCTGTGACTGATTCGACATTCACCATTTGTTTGCGGGAAGAAATCGGCTAAACGGAAAGTCTGGTTTGCTGTGAACGACAAGCGCATGTTTGGCGGCACATGACGTCATTTCAGTGGGACACGTTTAAAAAAATAGGCCATAGCTGATTGGCTGGTGGTCACGTGATGCCTGGATTCCATGCAAGTGCAAGCCAAACTCAGCCTAAACAGCAATGCACGCACAGAATGCATGCATCAACCTATCAGCTACAGTCTATCTTGCTAATATATGCAACTAGCTGATTGGTTGGTCATAGTAATTCTCAGCGCTGACTGGCTGGTCAAGACGTCATGTTGCACATATTTTTCAGATGGAACGTAGCTGGCATGTTATAGAGTTACATTGCAGACTTGATGTCAAATAGGTGTTGGTTTCGAGACGAGATACAACTTGAGTCTATGATGTATGATCAGAGATGTGGTAGCCCCAACAAGTGAACCGCATGTGTTCATAGGTAATTCACTGATTTGCTGCTTCTGAATTTCTGCTCACTGATTGAGCTAACCAATCAGCGTGCCTGATTAAAATGTCAGAAAGCACAAGTTTCACGTGTTTTATAGTTCAGCTGTAAAAGGTTACCAAAAATATAACCACTCTGACATACTAGAAAATAAACATAAAAATAAAAATGAAAATAAATACCTTCTTGGCGTTTCGAATACGCAGACCCTTCTTTTGGATAAAGTCAAACAGTCGTGTGTATTCCTCTCTGAAAGCAAAACAAGCAATGCAAAACCAAAACACTGCAAAACAAAAAAATCGAATTGAAAATTGCATGAAAAAATTGAATACTATTATCTTGAGTTCTGCTTATGATATGCTCAAGATTCAATGCGTATATGCTTCAGCCCGCATACAAAGAAAATTCGTTTCATGCTTGACGCGGCAATTCAAAAACGCCCATATAGAGGTCTTTTTCATATCTCAGGCAGGACCTAACGTAATTTCAGAAAGTTTGAATTGCCGCTTCAAGAGTGAAACATATTTTTCCATCTGCAAATTCAGTCGCAGAACCAGAGAACAAAAGATAACAATCAACCAAAAATAATAATGATTTTTCGCCCAAACAAACGCGGATAGAGAAAACCATCAACCACCAAGTCAGCTCTGGAGAAAAAAACTCCAGCATTACGCGCACTTCTCAATGCTGTTGAACACGTGATTGGTGCCGTTCTTCAATTCCACCTCGAAGTCGAAACTACGTGTGCTGAGATCGGACCGCGCGAAATAGACGCTCTGCACTTCTTCGAATCGAATGTACATCGCCGGCTTGTGCACGTGGATGAAACCTGGATAAGAAGAAAACCGAATAAATGTAACATTAGGACGATTAGATGCGATAAACCGAAAAAGAGCGCCGTTTTCTGTCATTAACGGCTTAAATTTTTAGTTTGTTGCTGTTGTTCCGTTGCACATAGGGTTGACATAGGAAACAAAAACTTTTTTCTTTTTTTGGAAAAACAAAAGACCGGCTTTTATTTTAGCAATTTATCAATATTGAAGTAGATTTTCGTAGTTGAGCCGATCTACTAGATCTTTTTAAACCACCTTCATTCAGAACGAACACTGGTACACTGCCACCCATTCGAAAATCTCGCGATCTACCGATCCCCTAGCGCACCACTCATCAAACAACCAAGGAAACAAGCGCACCTTTCTCGAGCGGGTATAGAAAACCGGCTATCGACTTGTAGGCGCACGAGACGGCGGGAGTACCGGAGTTTCTGCAAAAAATGTTTTTTTTTGAAAAAAAACATCAGCATCAGCATCAGTGGTTGACAACAGTGACGCCCAAAAAAGATACGCTGTAGCAACAGCACGAAAGATTGGTGAGAAACCAAAAAAATCGAGAAACAAAAACAGATCCATCAAAAACATGTGCAAGATCGACAAAAAAACTAGTCGGTTACCACCCAGTACGGTACAAAGGGCGAATTTTTTGCAAAGGTAACGAAGTTTCGTATAAAAAAACGCCTAATAGCAAAACTATATGTACACATACTCTATGTCGATTATTGGCAAAATGCAATCTAAATCCAAATGCAAAGCGGAGACACTTTCGTAAATTGTCGCTTTTCAACTGTGTGCTAATTCGTGAAAAATTCATCGCATATTCAAATCGAAACATTGACAGCTCGAAACAAAACTTGTTCCATTTTTTTCCAAAAAATATTTTTACCGCCACTATTCCCACCGCACAGAGACTCTGTTGGCATTCATGAAAAACAGTATTTCCAGCGCTAGTAATGCAATGTCCGCTGCAAATTCATGAATGCTTCTTGACGCTGACAAATTTCCGCTGTGCACCTTGCCCAAATTTGGAAAAATGGCCAACTGACCCGACAAAACTGCCCGGAATCGTGACGCGTTGGTTGACGAGCGCGCGCATGATGCGGGCGACGACTTCATAATACGGTCCCGAGAGCGTCTTCTCCAATTTGCCGCCGAATTTCTCCTCGAGCTGTTCTCTGAAACAAACAGCAAACAAAAATGAAATCAAAATATTGTCTTTTCTTTTGGTTCTGCTCGGCTACTCAATTGCGCTTGCTTGCAGGCGTCGCATGGAAATCAGTTTCATATGTTTGGTGTGGCAATTCAAAAATCTCCCAGTAGTGACTTAACAGTACCTCCAGGACACGGATCAGTTCAACAAATTTTGAATTCTTGCATCAAGCATGAGAAAAATTTCTACTGCTTTCCCATCTCTACGGGCGCATTTGAGTCGCAGAACTAAACGAAAACGGTAATACAGTATATTTCTTTTTCTACAATATAATACGTGCAATTTAGCCGATTGGTTGATGACCACCACATGATGCGTGCATTTTGCGCAGTGCTAAAATACAGGATTCCTGCAAATAAAACTCCAAAAAATGAAACCGAAAAAAGCAGAACTCACGACGACAGTCCCAGTTCCAGTTCGACGTTTTCCTCCTTGTTGAATTCAAGCACCATGAACGGATACCGCGTGAGTCCTTGGCGTATCGGTGGATCGAGACCAACCTGGAGGAGCGAGAACACGATACGACAATTCATGAATGCTTCAATTCGTTGAGCTAGTTGACTTTGTAATTTTTCATTGTAATGCATTTTGAGCTCTCTGGAGCTCTCGCATTTTTAAACCAAAAAAAATCATCACAATAATAAATTTTCGAAATTTTAATTGCATGCAGCGAAGAAAATCTTATTATTTATTATTTCGCTCTGAACTCTCGCATTTTTTTAAATTCTCAAAAAAACATTTTTTCATTACCACGAAGAACATGTGTCGACCGTCCTTGTGCGTCAACAGAAACAGCCGTGAGATCGATTTTATCGGAATCTTGTAGTCGAACGTTTTACCGTGCAACGACAGATGCGATGGGTAGACCTGAAAAAACGAAATCCGAAATCCTTAGACGTGGAGAAAGAACTCCATAAAGGGAAACGTGGAGGCACTTTGCGTCCCGCAACGAATAAAGAATCTACAGTAATATCTACAGCGAATCAACATCCCAGATTCAAACGCTGAAATGCAAAATGGTCTCCAATTTGACAATTAATATATTCGACGGACTCGATTTTTGCTTCCATAATTGAAGTCGCTTATTGAAAAATGAAGAGGGTTGACATATACATGAGAAGTTTTTTTTCGAAAAGTAAACATCCTTGACGAAAGATCCATTCAAGACCGAATACGGTAGACATACCAACCAAGGCTCCTAATGTATTCAAACATTTTTCGCAATTTCAAAAACTAATTCCAACCTTGATGTCGTAGCGCCCACGCGGCGTTGTGCAGAGGATCTGTTCGAGGGTGGCCAACGGTTTGTCAGTTTCCTTAACGATTCCAGCGTACTCCAGCACGTTCTTTAAGAACTCCTGAAACGAAAACGCAACACTTTTGTTTACATTAACCAGAAGTAGAGTGCAAGCGAGTCCGAGATGTTTGCAACCGTCCAAGAAAAGGTCATAAACTTACTTATTCGAAAAACGCAGATTTTCGTTAAAAACATGATTCGTTCTCGTCAATAAGATGCAAACAGCTAAACAACAACAACCAATCTTGAGTGAAGAAACTCTAAAATTTCCTTGAAAACTTAACGGTTCTCTAATTTTCATTGTTCTCTTATTTCTTGGGTTGGCTTGTGACCACGCATATATGCGTAAAACGAAGTTATACGTCAGTTTTTGCTTTTCGGGCTTTGGCGACTTGTCGAACTGACGAGCCCGGGGTCGCCGCGGTCTTCGCTTACCGGGCGAAACCGCAAAAACAGTGTCCAGCCCTCGCGGTGTCAGTCCGCAGCCCACAAAGCAAAAACTGACTGTTATTTCTTGTTGTAAAAATATAAAATCACCGCTTTTCAGTCGAAGGTTGATGTATTCTAAAAAAACACAATTTTGAACCGACTGAAAACTTTTTTGAAAGAAAAAAATGTTTCTCGCGCACTTCCAACGGGTCACCCTCGCTCTCCTGCTCCGGTGGAATGTGAAAGCGCATCTCCATCAAGCTGACCGGGCACTCGTCATTCTGATGGAACTCCAGCACGGCCTCGTTCTTGCCCTGTGTCGCGTTCGAGACGTAGCCGAGGGGGATGTCGAAGCAGTATTTGTCGTCCACGTGGAACTCCATTGACGGGCCTGACGACACATGGAAGATTGAGGCAAAAAAAACGAATAACAACGGTGGTGGTGGTGAGTTGAGGCGTGTTTACAGTCTGTTTCTATATCATATACAATTATTGTGGATTTATTCAAACGTGTCCGAACTAAAATGGCGTCATTTGCTTTGAAAACGCCCGTTTGTCAAAGTACAGGCACTAAAATGTCAGTTTGATGTGACTGATTCGACATTCATTATTTGTTTACGGGAAGAAATCGGCTAAACGGAAAGTCTGGTATGCTGTGATTGTGAACGACAAGCGCATGTTTTGCGACACATGACGTCATTTCAGTGGGACACGTTTAAAAAAAATAGGTCATACCTGATTGGTTGGTTGGCGACCACATGATGCGCATGTATTGTCATTGTCCTGTTGTTCTGCCTAGCACAGAACGGTCAACGCAACCAATCAGCGAATTGTATAGACTTCAAACTCAGTGCCTACCCACCATTGAACTTTGCCTGTCCGTAATTCCAGCCCTTGACGCACATCTCCGTCTGCTCAACGTCGAGCTTCCAGTGCAACGCGGCAAACTTCTGCACCCGCTCGTAGTCCTGCGGAGCGAATTCGGACATGAGACATTTCGAATTGCTCAGTTTTGCAGTTCTTTTCATTCAGATCACCATGCTATTTTTTGGAAATCCCCACGGGAATTCTCTTGAGCAACGTTTGTTTTTGAAGCAAGCCTAGCGAACAGGATCGGATAAGCAAAAAAAACTGATTCCTGCCCGTCTTTTTTAACCATAAATTGCCAAACTCTTTAAAAGCAAACGAATTTTCTCGAAACGTACGCTTTCCTGAAAGTTCGCGAATCCAAATCGAAACATGCGCCCATCATTCAGCAACAGTTTCAGGCCGGGTTTATTCGCGAGCCGCTGTAGTCGACAAGATTTCAGCTGGTTAACAGGAATCGTCTCCAGTTTTCCGCTTTTTTGATTCTTGAACTGAATGTTGACGTCGCTCAGTTTGATGCGTCCGTTGTGCTGTGAAAAGCGGAACAATGTTTGTTGGTAACATTGGTAAAGGCGCGTTTAGCAACTAGTTTTTTGTGCGTACGCACGGACACGACACGTAAAAAATGGCCACGCGATTTAGAAATCGTGTCGTGTGTGCTATCTTAATGCATTACGGACACGATCAGTTTGCGCACGGGATTTAGAACGTTTGTGCGTACGGACGAAAAACTAAATGGTGTTTCCGCCTTAACAAACGTTTTTACAGTTAAAACGTTGCTTCCAATTGACGCGGCGCTCAAAATTTCGTTTTAAAACAAGGTGAAAACATCTTTTTTGTTTTTCAACCCAAAAAAGAAACGGCTACCTTACCTTCTCCAGAACAGAACTCACCAAATATCCCATGTGCTCCATGCACACGTCACTAAATTCGAGCAGCGAACTGACGTCAGCCATCTTTGTTCTGAAACTGAAACAAAACTCCAAGAGGAGGATAATTTTCAAAAAAGTTTTTGCTAATTTTAAGGGCCAAAACAACTTTATTTAGTTATAAAAGTGCAATATTCAAACATCAAACTCAGCGCGTCGTCAGCGCGGTTTGAATGCACTATTTATGTCGACCATCAGATTTTTCTCCGGCTACCGGCATTTTGGAATTTTTTAAAATTAATTACAAAATTTTTTAAAATTTTTAAAAAATCGCGATTTTTTAAAGTTTTTTTTCGAAACCTAGTCCCTAGCAGGGGGCATAGTTGTTCCAGAGTAGGGTTAGGGGCTTTGGAAAAAAATTTTGCAAAATTTTTCTTCTACTTTGCTGTGAAAATTCGATTTATGGCATAATTTTATGAAAGTTCAAACCAAATTTTCTTCCCAACTTCTTTGTGTGCTTAGGTAAATGTCATTATTTGGTCATTTTGACCGACGTACTCTATGTTTTTCGATTTGGATGACTTCTAGGGTCAATTTTTAGCGTTGAAATGACTAAACTGAATTCAAATATCGTTTCAGAAATTGTTTTGTTGCAACTTAGAACATGTTTTTCAGTCGGTAGGCCATGAGATGAACATGATATCTTGTTGATTGGCGTATTTTATAGGTCTACAATGAAGTTGTGCGATATATTGTTAAACAATTGGAGCGGAGGTGTTGGTCAATACCACATCACACGACCGTTTTTCAGATACCCGATAACATGGCCACATGACTAGCGTGTTAAACTTGCGTCTGTCAGTTGCCCGCAACGTGATCGCGAAATCATGGTACGTGTTTTCGATACAATGATTTGAAGAGTGGGCTCTCGCCATGTGGCAGATAGCATGGCTGGTTGAACCTGAAAGTGTCTTGGGGGGGGCGACCGGGTCGACAGGGGTTGCCGA
Organism: Theristus sp. LFF4_11; assembly: GCA_030248135.1. NCBI lineage: Eukaryota > Metazoa > Nematoda > Chromadorea > Monhysterida > Xyalidae > Theristus > Theristus sp. LFF4_11. The sequence continues at coordinate 103,694 of JASANC010000456.1, read as the reverse complement.
CTTAGCTACAGCAAACAGGAACTTTTGAACACAGTCAAATTTTAGTAATTTTCTAAAGAGGAACAACTAAGAACGGTTCAATATTCAAGTATGTACACGTCAAAAATTGTCCTGTTTTACTGTTGAAAATGCAACTTTCCCTCTATGAAATGGAAAGCGCATTGCAGATCGACAAGAAAAATTGCAAGTTTTGTGAACGAACCGAAAAGCACTTAAAATGTTATTTGATTTTGTTATTTGCACACAAACATGCCACACACACAAAAAAACTCAAAAAGTTCGGAGTTGTTGAACTAGTTCAATTTAGCAATATTTCAAATCACAGTGGTATGTCAAATATTCAAAGCAAAGATCAATGGCGCAAAGACGAAAATCAGCTGGAGCATTTTCCGATGGTGAAGGTGGCCGTTAGCCATCTTTCGACGCATTTCTTGTTTTGGTGGAGACGATGGGCTAGTTTTTCGTTTGCGCTTTGGTTTGGGCATGGGAACAAGTAGCGGTTTTGTGCACGGTTCCAGGTTACAAGCAAGCTGTGGTTCTAAGACAGGTTCAGGCATTGTTGGCAGGGGGAGCCCTGTGATGGGAATTGGTTTAGGTTCGGTGGGTCCAGTAACGGCTGTTGTTGACTGTGACTCGGTCAGTTTCGGTGTTGTCGTTGGCGCGGTCTTTTTCGCACGGGTCTGATTTTCCATTCGTTTTCTTTCAGACGTTACTGTCCCGGTTGTTGGAACTGTTGGTTCCGCAGTCACAATCTCTGTGAAAGACGTCGTGTCTGTTGATATAGGCACAAGCTCTGCAGACTCAGGCACAGGCTCCGCAGGCTTAGACACGGGCTTTGTAAAGTTAAGCACAAGCTCGGTAGACTTAGGCACAGGCTCTGTAGGCTTAGGCACAAGCTCTGTAAGCTTAGGTACAGGCTCCGCAGACTTAGACACAGGCTTTGTAAAATTAAGCACAAGCTCTGTAGACTTAGGCACAGGCTCTGTAGGCTTAGGCACAAGCTCTGGGAGCTTTGGCACAGGATCTGTAGACAAAGGCACATGCTCCGTAGACGACACAAATGTCGGCTCAGTAGACAGCAGCGTAGACGTTATCATTTCTGTTCTATTGGTCTCTGACGCTGGTTGCGTACTGGTTGAATGGGATGGCTCCGTCGTAGCATTTGTCACTGCAGGCGCTGGCTGTGCCACAATAAACCTTGGTTCCGTCACCAATGTGGACTCTGTGCTACCGTTATTGAACTCTGTGACAGGAACGAGAACATAAAGAGGGGTTGGTGATGCTGTCGTGCGTGACGACTCTGCCACAAGAGTGCTAGTGGAGGACTCTGCCACAAGAGTGCTAGTGGAGGACTCTGCCACAAGAGTGCTAGTGGAGGACTCAGCCACAAAAGTGCTAGTGGAGGACGTTGTCGAAAGCGTCAATGCTTCTGTCGCATCCAACGGTTTTGTCTGAGGTATCAGAAAGAAAGGTGGTTCGGTCACCGGCCGGCGTTGTTTCTTCGGGGCTAGGGCTTGCCAGCAATGGGGCATCTGTAACAGGCGGAGACACTGCTACCCAGGTAGTCTCTGTGACTGGCAAGGGGGTTGTCGTTGGTATGGATTCTGCATCACCGGTCGTATACAATGTCACAGGTTTTGTCACGGGGCTTAGCGCTACCTCACGTTTAAACTTCAGCAAGGATATCGGTGTTTTTCGAAATTCAGGGTTGGGAATTTTTTCGGGTGTAGACTCAGGAACAGTAAGTGTGTCGATGCCATGGTTGCACCGATCCTTCATACAGCAGCAGCTCCATCCGATCGAACTTTCAATTTCTTCCTCTTGCAACGGACTCAGGAACCTCGGATTCAGTCGTGCTGCCTTTTCAGCAATGTCAGTGCTATTTGTCGCGCAGCCCTCTAAACACCACGAGCTTGACGCGCAGCTGTACACCTTTACATTCACAACACCATTCGACGTTTCTACAATGGCGTTTGCCTAAAAACAATTTTCTTTTTGACTATTTTTTGTTTATTATTGTGAGAACACATAGGTTTTAGAACTCGATCAGAAAGCTCAGTCACATTGGTTTGTCTCTTCTCCATAAACTACAACTTTTTGCAAACTTGCCTCCCAGCACCTATCATCTTGTTCATCATCGCATTCGTTCAACGTAACGCACGGCACTTCGGTGGAAAACGCACAAAATGTTTCAAGAATGTCAGTCCTCATTGACTTCAAATGCGCATTGCCGCCGTTGTAGCATTTGAGACCATTGATTGCTGGTGCCCAATTGAGTAACAGCAGCAATAACTGAAGAACTACGGTATTCATGATGATCAAACACAGAGCTAGGATTTCAGTTTTTGGGTTAGACAGAGAATGAAAAATGGAGTTTTTAGAAAAATGATCGTTATTTCTAACTGATATAACTCTGGTATTGTGAGACCCCTTATTATGCACAACCCATTAAATGGACCGCTGTTCAATTGGATTCACTAATTGGTGAAATTGTTTGACACATCCAATCAGCGTGCATGAGCCTGCCTAAACAACGGAAGATTGCAGTGCAGGCAGATAGGAGCAGGGTACCTAAACCTTACCACCTTATGTCCTGAGGGTTGGGAAAAAAATCTGGATATTTTCATTTTTTTACAAGTTGGTTGGTTTGGTTCAAAGCGTCTCGTCAAATTTCTCCGTCAATTCACCGGTTTTTTAACTGATCCGAAGGCTGCAAGCTCTGTCGGTTCTAGGATTTGAAAAAAGTCAAAATCTTGATTGTTAATAATTAAAAAAAATATTTTAAAAACATCTTGAAAAATTTCCCAAAAAATGCGGGATAAAAACTGATGCAGATGGTCGACAAAATTGGGAGCATGTATCTAAACTTTGCTGGTCGATCTTTGGCCTGAAAGTAGGAATTGTTAAAAGAAATTTTGCCAAAAACAAAGTCCACACGAAATTTTAGGCAAAACAAAAAAATGTCACTTTCTGTCGAACGTGTTTAGATACTCTTGAACACATTTTCAGAAGAAGGAAGGTACAATTTTGACAGCAAAAAAATTGGTTTTTTAATTTTTTTGCTTCCTGTTGCATGGTGCATTTTTTAACGACGTTGCGGAAAAGTGGATTTAAATTTATCAAAATTGCACCAAAATAAAAGATCATGCAAAATAGATTGTAGCGTAATGCATCATTATTGATCAATTTCACGTTATTGCGGATTTTTAGGAGTTTTTATGACTGTTTTTAGTCGTTACCGATTTTGAACGCGTTGAGTTGAAGTAAATTTAGAAACTGAAAAAATTGACCTTATCAAAAATTGCCTTAGGATTAAAAACATACAACGACTAACGAGCAGTAGCGAAAGTGCGGGGGGGTGGGGGGGTCCCTAGGGTTGTTAAACAAAAATGAAAAATTTTTTTTTTTAAAAAAAGTGATTGAAAAAAAAAACAAAAATGCCGATTTTTTTTTTTTTAAATTCGAAAAATTTTCCTACAATATGCTCTGAAAACCTCAATTTTGGCACAATTTTTCGAAAGTTCAACAAAAATTTTCTTTGATTATACCTCGTAAAACCTTTAGCAGTCGATTTTGGGCCGTTTTACCGACTGATTTTAGGCTTCGACAACATCTGCGATGAAGTTTTTGAGCGTCCCAAAGCTTAGCCTACCATTTCGATGCAGATAAGGTGACGATTCGCCTCGCAGAGCGTCCGATTGTGCTCGCTGCTCCGTTTGCAAGCGCTACGTTGTCTGGTTGCTGCTTCGTGTCGTGTCGTCGCGACACCATCAGAAGAATTGATCGAATTTCAAGGCGGTATGTTTGTCTTCACTTTAGCATTAGCTTAGCTGGGGACAATTAGTGACGTTTTGGAGGTCAAAACACAAGAAGAGGCATGGTGACGGTTTGGAAAAGGGGTAATTGAGGTCACCAAAACAAAATCTGCAAAGTTCCGCCATACGGGAGTCATTCGGGAGGCGCTTGCATATCATATGTGGTTCTTCGGACTCCCTGATTGATTTAGCACAACTTTGATTTTTGAAATTTGAAAAAAAAATTTTTTTTTAAACAAAAATGACGATTTTTGTTTTTTTTAACAACCCTAGTCCACCCCCCCCCCTCAGCCGAAAATTTTTCAGCCATTAAAAAATTAGGCCATGAGATGAACATGATATTTTGTTGATTGGCGTATGTTATAGGTCTACAATGGAGTTGTGCGATATATTGTTAAACAATTGGAGCGGAGATGTTGGTTAATACCACATCACACGACCGTTTTTCAGATGCCCGATAACATGGCCACATGTTAAAACTTGCGTGCTGAGCTAAACTAACGTGTTAAACTTGCGTCTGTCAGTTGCCCGCAACGTGATCGCGAAATCATGGTACGTGTTTTCGATACGATGATTTGAAGAGTGGGCTCTCGCCATGTGGCAGATAGCACAGCTGGTTGAACCTGAAAGTAAGTGTCTTGGGGGGGGGGCGACCGGGTCGACAGGGGTTGCCGACTTAGCTACAGCAAACAGGAATTTTTGAACACAGTCAAATTTTGGTAATTTTCTGAAGAGGAACAACTAAGAGCGGTTCAATATTCAAGTACACGTCGAAAATTGTCCTGTTTTACTGTTGAAAATGCAACTTTCCCTCTATGAAATGGACATAATTTCAATAAAACACGATTTTCGCTCTTATAGTTTTCCGGATCGTTCTGAAAATAGTCTAGATGAACTCAGCTCGACGAGACGCTTCGAACAAACCTAACTTGTAAAAATTTTTTTTTTTAAAATTTTTTTTTAATTTAAAAAAAAAATCCGGATTTTTTTTTTCCCCTAACCCTAGGTACACCCCCCAGAGCACCAGAGACCGTCGGGTGGGGGGGGGCACCGTGCCAGTACCGAAGACGAGGGGGGGTGGGGGGGGGGGTACACCTAGAGATGTCAAGAAAAAAAAAATTTCTATTTTTTTTCTTAAAAAAAATTTTTTTTTAATTTTTGTTTTAAATAAGTTGTTCAGAATTTTTCAGGGAGTCCGAATATCACCATCTGAGGAGCCACCGACTTACCATATGACCCCCACTCATATGGGAGGAGGGTGAAAATTTCAGACTCGGTTTCGGCGACCCCATTTTCCCACCGACGACATCACGTCTCGTGTTTTGCCTCTCAAGTCTCAATTCACCTCAAATAACACGGAAACAAGTTCAACAACAAACCGGTGTGATCATGCTGACGACACGAGGCGAAACAGCAACGAGCAACCAACGAAGTTACGCTTGCCTTGCAGTGGCAGACAGTGCAATTTCGACCTTTCGAGATCCTGAAAAACGATGCGTAAATGTGAGTTCTCTGCTTCTATCTCACCTTAGCGGCATCGGAATTTGTTGAACTAGCCTTTGCGACGCTCAAGTACTTCAATGCGCGAGTCGATCATCACTCACCAAGGCTGAAAACAGTCGATAAATCAATCCAGAATACCACCTGCAGCGTTAAAGACTAAGTGACAAGGTAAAGTCAAAGAAAATTTTTGTTGAACTTTCAAAAAATTATGCCAAAAACGGCATTTTCAGGGCACATTAAAGAAAAAATTTCAAAAATTTTTAATAAAAAAATGCTCATTTTAAATTTAAAAAAAATTTTTTTTTGACCCTTACATCTCTAGGTACACCCCCCAGAGTACCCGAGACCTCCGCGTGGGGGGTGGGGGGGGGGTCACGCCTAGGGTTAGGGGCTTTGAAAAAAAAATTTTTATTATTTTTTTTTGTTTTTTTTTGAAAAAAAAAATTTGGATTTTTTTTAAACTTAAAAAAAAAAATTTGAAAATTTTTTCTTTTACTTTGCTCTGAAAATTCGATTTATGGCATAATTTTTTGAAAGTTCAAACCAAATTTTCTTCCCAACTTCTTTGTGTGCTTAGGTACATGTCATTATTTGGTCATTTTGACCGACGTACTCCATGTTTTTCGATTTGGATGACTTCTAGAGTCAATTTTTAGCGTTGAAATGACTTAACTGAATTGAAATATCGTTTCAGAAATCGTTTTCTTGCAACTTAGAACATGTTTTTTCAGTCGGTAGGCCATGAGATGAACATGATATCTTGTTGATTGGCGTACGTTATAGGTCTACAATGGAGTTGTGCGATATATTGTTAAACAATTGGAGCGGGGATGTTGGTTAATACCACATCACACGACCGTTTTTCAGATACCCGATAACATGGCCACATGTTAAAACTTGTGTGCTGAGCTAAACTAACGTGTTAAACTTGCGTCTGTCAGTTGCCCGCAACGTGATCGCGAAATCATGGTACGTGTTTTCGATACGATGATTTGAAGAGTGGGCTCTCGCCATGTGGCAGATAGCATAGCTGGTTGAACCTGAAAGTAAGTGTCTTGGGGGGGGGGGGCGACTGGGTCGACAGGGGTTGCCGACTTAGCTACAGCAAACAGGAATTTTTGAACACAGTCAAATTTTGGTAATTTTCTAAAGAGGAACAACTAAGAACGGTTCAATATTCAAGTACACGTCGAAAATTGTCCTGTTTTACTGTTGAAAATGCAACTTTCCCTCTATGAAATGGACATAATTTCAATAAAACACGATTTTCGCTCTTATAGTTTTCCGGATCGTTCTGAAAATAGTCTAGATGAACTCAGCTCGACGAGACGCTTCGAACAAATCTAACTTGTAAAAAAAATTTAAAAAAAAATTTAATTAAAAAAAATCCGGATTTTTTTTCCCCTATCTCTAGTCACGCCCACCCCCCAAAACCTGACACTGGACCATCCACACCCCCCCTCGAAATTTGCTAGACACCCCCTACCCCCCCTACATGGACCTAAGTAACAGTGACACCCCCAAAAATTTTCTCGGACCACCCAAAAATCATGAATTTTTGCTCAAAAATCATGATTTTTTGTCTTTAAAGTCTATAATATAAGCTAAATATATGATAACTTGACATTCTTCATTGTAATTTCAAAGATTTTGCAGCAAAATTTAGCGTTTTTCCTTCAAAATTTAAGCGAAAAAATCTCATGGGGGGTGGGGGTAGGGTTAGGGGTAAAAAAAATCCGGATTTTTTTTAAATTGAAAAAAAATAAAAAAAATTTTTTTTTACAAGTTAGGTTTGTTCGAAGCGTCTCGTCGAGCTGAGTTCATCTAGACTATTTTCAGAACGATCCGGAAAACTATAAGAGCGAAAATCGTGTTTTATTGAAATTATGTCCATTTCATAGAGGGAAAGTTGCATTTTCAACAGTAAAACAGGACAATTTTCGACGTGTACTTGAATATTGAACCGTTCTTAGTTGTTCCTCTTTAGAAAATTACCAAAATTTGACTGTGTTCAAAAATTCCTGTTTGCTGTAGCTGAGTCGGCAACCCCTGTCGACCCGGTCGCCCCCCCCCCCAAGACACTTACTTTCAGGTTCAACCAGCTATGCTATCTGCCACATGGCGAGAGCCCACTCTTCAAATCATCGTATCGAAAACACGTACCATGATTTCGCGATCACGTTGCGGGCAACTGACAGACGCAAGTTTAACACGTTAGTTTAGCTCAGCACGCAAGTTTTAACATGTGGCCATGTTATCGGGTATCTGAAAAACGGTCGTGTGATGTGGTATTAACCAACATCTCCGCTCCAATTGTTTAACAATATATCGCACAACTCCATTGTAGACCTATAACATACGCCAATCAACAAAATATCATGTTCATCTCATGGCCTACCGACTGAAAAAACATGTTCTAAGTTGCAAGAAAACGATTTCTGAAACGATATTTCAATTCAGTTAAGTCATTTCAACGCTAAAAATTGACTCTAGAAGTCATCCAAATCGAAAAACATGGAGTACGTCGGTCAAATCGACCAAATAATGACATGTAGTTGGGACATGTAGCACACAAAGAAGTTGGGAAGAAAATTTGGTTTGAACTTTCAAAAAATTATGCCATAAATCGAATTTTCAGAGCAAAGTAGAAGAAAAATTTTTCAAATTTTTTTAAGTTTGAAAAAAAAAATCCAAATTTTTTTTTCAAAAAAAACGAAAAAAAAATAAAAAATTTTTTTTTTCAAAACCCCTAACCTTAGGTGGGGGGGGGGGGTGGACGGACCCCCCCCACAGAAAATTTTGAAAAAATGCACCCCCCCATAGGACCCCCATGGGGGTCCCACGTTACCATAGGTTGGACCCCCCCCCTCACTTTTTGGTCGGCACTAGGGTTGTTAAAAAAAACAAAAATCGTCATTTTTGTTTTTTTTTTAAAAAAAAAAATTTTTTTTTTAAAAAAAAAAATTTCAAAAATCAAAGTTGTGCTAAATCAATCAGGGAGTCCGAAGAACCACATATGATATGCAAGCGCCTCCCGAATGACACCCGTATGGCGGAACTTTGCAGATTTTGTTTTGGTGACCTCAATTACCCCTTTTCCAAACCGTCACCATGCCTCTTCTTGTGTTTTGACCTCCAAAACGTCACTAATTCTCCCCAGCTAAGCTAATGCTGAAGTGAAGACAAACATACCGCCTTGAAATTCGATCAATTCTTCTGATGGTGTCGCGACGACACGACACGAAGCAGCAACCAGACAACGTAGCGCTTGCAAACGGTGCAGCGAGCACAATCGGACGCTCTGCGAGGCTAATCGTCACCTTATCTGCATCGGAAATGGTAGGCTAAGCTTTGGGACGCTCAAAAACTTCATCGCAGATGTTGTCGAAGCCTAAAATCAGTCGGTAAAACGGCCCAAAATCGACTGCTAAAGGTTTTACGAGGTATAATCAAAGAAAATTTTTGTTGAACTTTCGAAAAATTGTGCCAAAATTGAGGTTTTCAGAGCATATTAGAGGAAAATTTTTCGAATTTTTTTTTTTAAAAAAAAAAATCGGCATTTTTGTTTTTTTTTTAATCACTTTTTTTTTTAAAAAAAAAAATTTTCATTTTTGTTTAACAACCCTACCCCCCCCCCACGGCACCATACCCGTAATGCATCATTATTAAAACAGGTGCATGTGCAGTAGTGGTGGCCCCTGCCCTTTAACACAGGAAAGAAAAAAATGCAAAAACTAAATTGATCATTTTCACCTTATAAAAAAGGCTTGGCTTAGGATTAGGATTAGGATTAGGATTAGGAACCTACAACGACTCATTGCAAGCAACCATTTATCAGAAATCAAAAAAATCACTTTTAAGTATGTATACAAATCGGGTCCACCATACCCCCCCTTCGAAAATTGTTTTGGGCCCACGGTACTGACTACAACCCTGACTCTCACTGATCACAACGTTATTTGTCTGAATTGGAACAGAGTGGAGAACGGGACGGATTTTAGATCGATCGATACGACAGTCTGACGACTGAACCCGAAGCGACCAACTACGCGAGCTCGAGCACAGCACCAGCACACGCTTCGACGTGGGCGCGCAACGCTGACTCATCGAAATAGTTGTTTGTAAAGTGATTTGCAGATTGTGCGACTGTGGACGGAACGAAACGAGCCAAAAAATGGGAAATATCAACACTGTTGGACCGAATGAAGCTCTTGTTGTCTCCGGTTGGAAAAGTTTCACGGCCTTGTTGTTGTTCGCTTTGTTTTCTTTTGTTTCTTTTTTGTTTTTTTAATCAGTCGACGTCTGAGCTTTTTGTTTTTTAGTCACTTTTCACCTTTCAAGAAACTAACCACAGGCACCGATGCCAAGGTCTGTCGGTCCAAACTGAGAATTTCAATTTATAGGGACAAAGAATTTTGATATAAACTTTTATTACTGGAGTGCAAAAAACGGAATAACGGAACGACGACAAATTTTAATTTTAGGCTTTGTTTAAACATTGTTTTAATTTTAGGCGGCTGTTTCGGCGCCGCAAGCAAGACGATCACAATCGGCGGCTGGGGATGGGCGTGGTGGTGTATCACGGACGTGCAGAGGTGTGTTATTATTTATATTTATTTCTTTATTCGAACGTGTCTTATTCGACATGAAATGACGTCGTCATGCGCTTGTCATCCAAAAAACACCAGTTTTACTCAAACACCCGAAACACATACAGGCTTGAAGTAGTTCTGAGATGAGAACCGGTGGGAGTGGAACGTTTTCTGTTTCGTATTTACCAATACGCTGCTTCATTTTTTGTTGTAAAGATGAATTTCTGCAGTTTGGCCTGTTATTCCTTTTATATAAAAGCACGTAAAGGGGCTAAACTGAAATCCAATTTTGCAGGCGTGTTTTGCAGCACATTATGCTCAACCATTTGCAATTGTTTTGGGTGTTTTCAGCGCTTTTTTGCTATGTTTTCGTGGTTTTAGTGTTTTTTGTCGGTTATCTCATTCTCTGTCGTCACAAAACTGGCAAACTGACAAATTTTGAACACTCAGAATGTTTTCGAATCGAATCAACAATGTTTCCGCGACTTCTTTTGGCGCAGCTGATTTTTTGTTTTTTTCTCAGACTGAGTCTCGAGGTGATGACGTTGAATCCGCGCTGTGAAAACGTTGAGACAGCGCAGGGTGTGCCGCTGACGGTGACTGGGGTGGCACAGGTTTGTTATTTTTGTCGCTCGTTTGTCAAAAGTAAGTCTTATTGTGATTTGTAAAAAAATGGTGAAATAGGCAGCAGAAGTTCATGTATTTTTCTGCTGCTCTCTATTTTCTGATGAAAATTTGTCACACTCAGACCCGGACACAAAAAAAGCCTCAATTAAATTTCCAGGTGAAAGTGATGACCGAAAAAGGGCTGCTTGAAACGGCCTGCGAGCAATTCCTCGGCAAGTCCGTGCACCACATTGCCGAGATTCTCCTTCAAACCCTTGACGGTCATTTACGCGCAATCATGGGTCGGTGTAACATTGAGAACTTGTGGCTCCAATTTCCACTGATTTTGTTCTATTGTGACAAATGCTTACATGCAGTTTGTAGGGTCTGGATATGTGAATTAATTCAGCGTCAGCCTTACCCTCAGCAACAGCGTGTTTTGAAAGTTCGACCTCGGTAATGCGTGGATTGACAGTTGAGATTGAGAGCGAAAAACTGTCCGGAGATATCGTAGGACAGCTACTGAAGTGTCCACATCTAACCCAGGACCTTTGTTTACAGTGTCCATTCCGCAGCCCAGAAAATCACAAAAAAAACTTTCATTGTGAAATGACGATTAGATTCCTGATTTTCGATGTGGTGTCGTGGGGAGGTGACCAAAAGGACGTTTCTCTGCACAATATTTGTGATGTTTTTTTTTCAGGCACTATGACCGTGGAGGCGGTTTACCAAGACCGCGACACGTTCGCCGACATGGTTCGCCAGGTTGCCGCACCCGACCTCGGTCGCATGGGCATGGAGATTCTTTCATTCACGATCAAGGTGACAAAAACAACAGAAGCAACTGCAGTCGAACTCTAATGTGTCGGCTATCGGCGGTTTAGAGTTCGACTGTATACAAACGATATTGCGGTCTTCGTTCAGTCGCTCAGTGTTACTTGTTTCGCAGTTTTTTTTAAGTTTTACATTTCTTCATTTTCTTTGCCCATTCGAGGACGTCGTTGACGCTGTGGAGTACCTGGACTCGCTCGGCAAGACGCAAACGGCCAACGTGAAACGAGACGCCGAGATCGGCGTGGCCGAGGCGAACCGTGACGCCGGAATCAAGGTCAGCTGCGACTTTTTATTATTGATTTGTGATTTTGATTGTTTGCTTGATTTTATTGAGCGGAGTGTGGTGATTAATCGTATGAGATGAGATTGAGTTTTTTTTTTTGAAAAACGCTTGTCACGAAAAAGCAACAAACTTATCTGATTGTTGTGAATGTGATATGGCCAGTTCAGTCATACGGTCATACCGTATTACCTCTATTAAACCCCCCCCCAAAATTAACCCCCCCCAAAATAAACCCCCACCCCCTCGACAAGTTTCCAAATAATCCCCCCCCCCCAAAATAATCCCCCATGGGGGATTATTGAAACCTGTTTGAAACACATACCCAGCGAATTCAGTGGCTGGTTGCAGTGAAAATGATGAAATTGTGCTACCAAAGGCCCCAAATGGATGAGTTAATGGTAATTTCATTACAAAAGGCTGTTGTAAAAGAAAATTTCTATGTAGAGTAGAAGTTTCTGCGACTTCCTTCCTGCCATGGAAGGTATTTTTGCCATTTTGCCCACTCCTAAAAATGGTTTCCAAATAAACCCCCCCCCCCAAAAATAAAGCCCCCCCCCAAAAATAAACCCCCACCCCCAGAAGTCGCTGAAGAAATAAACCCCCATGGGGGTTTATTAGAGGTAATACGGTATGACTCATACCATAACTCCCTCGATTTTGAATATAAAAAAATCTGATTGTCAATCACAGTTCGCTTGATTTGTGTTGCTGCCTAGAGACACCATTGAATAGAATTTGATTTTATTACCGAATAGCCGACGTTGATTTCTTTTCTGTCAGGAAGCGGAGTGCCAAAAAGCGGCCATGGACATTCGCTATCAAGTGGACACAAAGATCGCGAACGCGCAGCGCGAGTATCAGCTGCAACAGGCGAACTTTGACCAGGAGGTCAACACGAAGGTTCGTGTTTCTGGTACCACTTGCTGTTTACACAGTTTTTTTTCAGAGTTTCCTGTTTTTCGCGGAATAAAATGGCTGAATCGGTGGATGTGTTTGGCTTTCATTGTGACGCGTTTCTGAGTCGCTGACATTCTCACCTGCAGTCCACCTGTCAAGTACAAATGTACAGTGGCGGCCAAAAGTGTTGGAACGCTGCGCGCGTGTGCTGTGTATTGCGCGCGTGTTGCATTAGCCGCGCAAACGCTATTATAAGAATTTGTGGGCAACGTTGGGTCGAAAAGTGTCCCGTGAACGCAACGTTGCCCATAAATTCTTATAATAGCGTTTGTACGGCTGATGCAACACGCGCGCAACTTTTGGCCGCCACTGTGTATTAGCCAGACGGACTGTAGTTGTTGTATACTTTTTACGGTCATACTAGACTGTAGTCCATTTTTCCATTGTTGTTTTCCAGAAAGCCGAAGCGGAGCTCGCGTACAAGCTGCAGGCGGCGAAGGAGCAACAGAAGATCCGCCAGGAGGAGATCCAGGTCGAGGTCGTCGAGCGCCGCAAGCAGATCACGGTCGAGGAGAAGGAGATCCAACGGAAGGAGGCCGAGTTGTACGGCACCGTGCGACTGCCGGCCGAGGCGGAGGCCTACAAAGTGCAGACGATCGCCGAGGGGAAAAAGTGCGCTGGGTTTTTTTACTTAAAGTCGTTCGAAAAATAGAGCGGTCGTAAGGGGGCTCGGATTATCACTTGTTGAAGAGCGTTTGCATCAGCGTACCATTTACACTTGCTTTTCACGGACACAACATTCCCTGATCATGAGGGATACGGACATTTAGAAGTCGGGCAGGGCCTGAAATTCTTTTCGTGGAAACTTTGCGGTTTTCTTTCCTGAGCCACCGATAAAGCACGCTTCGTTAGTAAACCACGCTTTTGGTCCGTTAATCCAAAACGAGTCAGTCCTCACCAGTACTCAAAACCAGAAACTGTCAACAATGAAACGAGACCCGAACTTGACCTAAACTGGCCCACAGAATACGCAAATCTCGGCGTTGTAAGCACATCACGTGACCTGCAGTTACAGTACCAAAAACAAACTTTCAACAAAGGCACGCACAAAGGAGACTGCTTAAACAAACCAAATACAACCAAAAAATTGAAACCAAAACCAAACAACAACAAAAAATGTCCCCATTTCTCCAGGACGAAAACAATCGAGGAGGCGAAAGCGCATGCGGAGGCCGTTCGAATGGTCGGCGGGGCGGAAGCGGCCGTCGTGGAGGCCGTCGGCAAGGCGGAGGCGGAGCGAATGCGCATGAAGGCCGACGCGTACAAACAGTACGGCGACGCCGCCGTGACGGCGCTCGTGTTGGAGGCGCTGCCGAAGGTGCGGGCGCATGCGTTCATTGGAACATTCGTGGTGGCAGTTTGTGTCAGTCTTGCGAAAAAGCTGACGCAGATTGTGGGAATTGATTTACAATTTGCACACACGTTTTGATGTAATCTCGACGTGTGTGTGCGTGGAGTGCACGCTGTCAATTTTGATATCGCGCATTTCGAATTAAACCTGCATGTTGAAAATAATGGCAAAATTTGGCCTGTGGGTTTGGCGGTTTACGGCGACATTGTGTAATAAGTACCGAGTTCACTGTCTTCACCACTTCGGAGTTTAGGTAGCAATTGGCGTGTGAATTTTATTTACGCCACCACATGTCGACACACACCACACATATGTAAGACCCCACATGTCGGTGTTGATATGCTGTTCTATAAGAGTTCTATAAGTTCTATAAGCTGACAAGAGTCAACCAACACTAGTGCACACGTGCCCGACAGTTTGTTCGCTCGTTTGAAATCCAGCAACAGCACAGTTTCCCCCAATGTTCCACCACGACAACAACTCACCGTTACTTTTTTTGCGCCCGCGCAGATTGCGGCCGAGGTGTCGGCGCCGCTGGCGAAGACGAAGGAGATCGTGATGATTGGTGGCGAGAATCGTGCGACCAGCGAAATCAGCCGACTCGCTGGCACGCTGCCGCCGGCGCTGCAGGCACTGACAGGGGTGGACTTGAATCAGGCACGTTGGGGTGGTGTTGGCGATGGAGATGTGGAATGGTTTGCTGTTGTTAGCAGCCCGCTAGTGTCCCAATCCATCGTCCGTCATTCCAAATTCATTCATCATCCTGAAAAAAAACAGCGTCAATTGCGGCAAACAGTAGATTTTTTCCTCTGTTGCAATTGCAAACAGCAAGTGCGTTTCGTTTCAGTCGTTTTCAAAGAGTTCTCAGTGGAACAGTTTTATTCACTTCTAATTTTGAGTCCGCATTACCGGTTCCCGAAACCCCCCTGGGGTCGGCTTTGTAATGGGCAGTTGGGCCGCACTGACTAGACTACCCTGTATCACGTGAAAAAGAATCCCCTCCCTTTTTCGAACAACGTGGCTGGAATCGATCGCCGATTTTTTTTTGAATCTGCGATGTTTTTTAATGGTTTAAAACGACATCAATTCAGGTGGTGGCAAAAGCGGTTGCGAGCAAGTGAAGTCGTCGGAAAAAATGATGTCTAGTCAACAAAAATACTACAACAACTGCAGATGACTGGCCTCAGAAAAAATAGCAACAACAAGAGCAAACGCAATCAATCACTGAGTTAAATTGTTTTGTGTTTGTGTTTAAATTTTTTTCTTTTTTCGAAAAAATGGTTTCAAGAATAATAAAACAATACGCACCATGTTCGTACAGCAATTTTATCGTTTTGTCTTCGCCGAAAATGGCTATTGAAAAATGGTACGTTGAAAAAAGTTTCCAGAAAAACATCCGGAACTTTGTGTGAATTTTGAATCGAGTTATGGTTGTTGAAGAACAAATGCCAGATTATGCCGGTTTTTTTTGGAACTCTTTTCATGACGACCTGTGGTTGTCAGAATGTACCGTCCATCTTGTGTGTTTGTGTTCTGTCAAAAAAAAACACTGTTTTTGTTGCTCTTATGCTTTGGGGGATATTTGATTGTTTGCACCGGCGTTTATTTCCAAAAAAATGGGGTAGAAGAAGGCATGTTACATTATGTCCGATTACCCAGTACCCGATTACCGGTACGGTTTTTGTACACATGTTGATGTTACCCATTTTATTTGGGCGTGAGTGCTTGGTGCGGTTTGTTGTGGGATGTTCGATTTTGTGTTGAAAGTTGAGAAAGTCTTGTGATTCGGGACTCTGTTATGGTTGCCTATATTTCCAATGTGTTTCTTTAATTTATACATCGTTGTTCATTTTCATGATTTCATAGCTCTATTCTTCATCTTGGAGATATTTTCAAATTGCGCGCTTTTCGCACCGCTTCTGTCTCATCTCGATGCTAAAGCTAAGTCGTTTATCTCACAGTGCATTCCATCATGTTCGAAACAGTGTACGTGCAGTCAGATCAAAGCGGAAACAGTGGAATCACAAAGTACGTTATCTAATCTGCTGTGTTTGGTCTCCAAACGATCTTGTTTCAATCTTAATAGGGAATTGTTTGAAAGAGTTTAAAGAGACTAAAACTCAGTAAAGATCAGTGCTTGAAGATCAGGGATGTATGTAGCGAGTTCGTTTCGAGACCCAATACGGTAGATACCGTACTTTGCGAAGAACTCACGGTTTTGTCATTTGACTACAAAGGCTGTTTATAATAGTCCTGCAAATCGCTAATACAATAAATAAATAGATAGTTCTACTTTCGTATTTTTGTACAGTACGGCCGAATAAATGAGGCAGTCTATCAAGGCGGGATCAGTCGCAGACTAGGAGTTGTCTTTTTCAGAAATGCCAACATACTTCCCAATATCATGTGTGCAAGGGAAAAAGAATGCACAGAATGGCGCGGATAATCCATTAGTTTTTAAAAACGCGTCAAATTTGGCACGCAATTTGGTTTCTGAACATCTTTTTTCTTTTATTCAAAATTCGCGCGCTCCTTGAACCCTGAAAAAAGCTGCCATGTTTAATCGGCCATACCGTAGTTTAGCCATTTCGCAGTAATGCTATACAAAGATGGTTGGAGAAAGGTGACATTGAAAAGCATGACTTAAATTAAATAATTGTTATACCTTTTTTTGAATTTCACTGTTTGCTTTTTTCATTTTTTTGCTAGCTGCTTTATATGTTGCCACTCTTCGTAAAGTATTATTGTTTGTATCGCTTGTGCTTTGTTTTATCGCGAAATGTTATTGGTTGCATTCGATTTGAGTGTGCTGATTGGTCAAACGTAGCCCACGCATTGCACCAATCACTATTAGGCGAGTGTATTATTGGTTTATTTATAAACTGGCGTTGACTGTTTCAGCTTTTTTTCTCATCTAACCCAGTTGGCCAAAAATTAACCCCAACTGGTGTGGTTACCCCTCGCCTCATACACCACTACACCAGTATCAATGCCAATCTGTTTCGTTGTGAAAAAAAAACATTTTTTGTGCTGATTCTATTAACGCACTATTTAACGTATTCAAGCATTTTTAATGAGGAATGCCTCATGGCATGTTTTGGCGAATTGTGGATATAAAATGGCATTGTTTTTAAAAACTGGCGCAACTATCAAATGATCAACTATTATTATCAAACTTTTATTATTTCATTCATGTTGAGCTGGTGTTAAAATTTTGTTTGGAAGCACCGTTTGTCATGTTTTTTTTTCAGCGTGCCTGTGCCACAGTATTTTTAATACAAGCAAATTTTATGCTGTTTCAGCAATCTTACCGAATAAGATTCATCTTTAGTGTTGTTGTCGTTCTTCTCTCTCGTCTTGTCACACAACTTCTGAATGCATATTTAATGAATGATATTTTAATTAAAATTTATTGAATGTCCACTATTATGACTGCCAACAAGCGAGAGGGTATGTGACTCTTTACGAAAAACCGGCGTCATAAACATTCGACAAATACACAAAATCACAATCTACACATTTCTTTCGTGCTAAACTGGGCCATAATTCTGGCGCCTTTCTGTACAAACACATAAACTACAATTGTCCGTAACAGGTGAAAACCGCAAGTATTCCGCGATCAAGAGAAGAATCCCTTATTCTCCTTGAGACCAAGCTGTGCGGCGACACCTTTCGTCACATGCATGTCCGGATCGCAGTACTCGAACGCCACCATTGGCATCGTCAGTTTTTGAGTCTCGAGTTTACCTGGAAACAGCCGCGTATTTTTGATTTTACTCTGTTCGTTAAGTCGTTTGGGAAAGACCACGGAGACTAGATCGGATCCATAGACTGAACACACCACCACACTGAAACAAACAGCTAGTTGGCTTGACTTCATTTGACGCGACCTGCCCTCCAATGCGATACGGCCAACCAACGACCATGTTTCTTCGTCATCCATTTTAACCAAACCATCTATCTACATTGCATTTCTTTCAACCAGAGTCATTTTTCCGCAGAATGCAGAACTCTCGAAAGAAGAGTCACAAGAAAACATATTCAGCCACAAATGGGGTGTTTGACTTCGTATGCTCAGGTTCGTATGCCCACGAGCATACTTCACTTCAAAAAAAACCTCTCATCTCGACTCACCTGGCGGCAGTTTCTTATGTTTCCCATCGCATATCGGCCGATGCGTCGTCTGCTTGCACGCGCACAAAACGTGCGGTCCCGACTTCTGCGCGGTGTATTTCACCGGACGCAACAGCGTGATACCTTTCTCTTTGTGCGAGCCGTCACAGAATGGCTATGTGGAAATTTGAAGAACAAAATAGAAAATGTGACGTGCCGATTCACTTTTCACAGCAATTCACTTTAATATTTAATACTTTAATTTATCCAATAACAATCCACAGCAACTGGCGTTTACCAATACAGCAAAATCTGTTTCAACTTGCAAAAAAACATAAAAACATCATTCCCCGCTTAGCATTCGTCAAACCTGTCGAATGCTGAGTCCACAGGCGCACCAGAGATAGGTTTTGCCCTTCTCCAGTTCGACGGTGATTGGCTTCTTCGCCGCTGGTTCGCCCAATTGCGGCAAAAGGTAGGCGGAGCCAGTGACGCCGGGCATTTTCGTCTGTTCAACCATGCCGTCAGGGACGGCGGCGGAGTAGACGGACGAGACCTGTGGCAATGGGAATTGAATGAAGAACGCTGTTTTCGGATGAATGAATCGTCGATATGAAAATAATCGAAAGTCAATTTTGTTGCGTTTATGGCATGGTGCAACTTTTCAAATGCAACCGGTTTTATGGAAAACCAAAAATTAACCGAATTTAGCGGCTTTGGCGTTTTTTGGGCAAATGATGCGAACGCGAAAATATGACGAGCTGGATTTGTTGGAACACGATTCGTTCTTGCATACATTATGCCATGACCCTGTGCTTGCAATGCAACGCCAGTTGCTATTTTTGTTTTTCAAGTCCAAATGCTTTATTTAACGCACAAACGACCATTACACGGTTGCGAATACGCACCACCACCAAGTGAATGTGAAAACATCTCACCAAACAAACTGACTCAATTGAGTCATTCGAACTTTTGAAGCAAAAGAGGTGCATGAAAAATGGCAAAATTCAAAAACTAATCGCCTTTTACATTAAAAATCAACCGAACAACCTTGGCTATCGATCGTTGCGGCGCTGAAAACCCAGTCACTATCGGCAACCGGCTCACTTGCAGTCGTTTCGCGCTGGTCGATAACATTTTTTTGCTTGCTTGTGTTTGTTCGAACTTGAAGAAACCTGTAAATTGGGCAATTGGCCTCAAAATTGGTTTTTTACTGTTACAATTATAGTGCAGGACAACCAAAAAAGATGATCTGTCGCATGTTGAAGGTGGAGTTGTTGAAGGAAGATGAAATTTGTAAAAACTTGAAATTAAAGAAGAAAAAGAAGAAAGAAAGAAAAAATTAAAAATGTGAAGAATAAAAAAAATTTAGGGCGTCAACAACTGAATCACTGAAAACAAAAATCGTGTGGTGTTGCCGTTTCTGTTCTTCTTACTCCTGCTCACTTGGTGCCTGAATCTTGATTCTTGAAATCTTGAACTGTTAGTAAAAAACAACAAAATACCGTCTGATTTCTGATCTGATACGGCTTCAAATAAAATCATCGGTTTCATTTGATGCGGCTGTCTGAGTCTGATACAGCTTTCTGATCTGATTTCTGGTTCAAAAGAATTCTCGGTTTTTATTATAGTGCGCTTTAATTCGCACGACAACAAAGCAATCAACCAACTCTCCTCAACATGTCATCTGAACGAACAATGGAAATGGAAGCCGACAACAACAAAAGCAACAACGCAAACAAACAGGTCAGCGGAGCGGACAGAAGGTTTTGCCTGTGATTTTTTTGTTGTTTTCCGTTTTGTTTCGTCAAAAAATACGCTTTTTTAAGCTCATTCACACGAATAAAACTCAGGTCGACGTGAAAGAAGCGATGAAGACGTTTGTCACCAGCCTTCCGGAGAGCAGCGTACGACGCCAAGAGCTGTTGTACCGCTCGTTCATGCAGCAAGCGCAGCTCGGTTCGGATTTCTGATTCAAAATTCGCCGATAAAGTTAAAAAGACTTTCAAGTTCCACCAACAAGCGTCACTGCTCAGCTCGTTGTGTTGTGGTCTCTCTCTGTCTCTTTGATTGATGAGATTTCTTCATACACCTTTGATTTCGGTTATTGAATTGCATTGCACATGGTTTTCTCAAAATTTTCAATCAGCAGCAAATCGGTTGTTTCGGTAACGCATGGAACTTTAGTGTTTTTAATAACATCCAAATGTCCACCTTCGCACAGACTCGTTTTCCAGAGAGTTTACCAGAACCGGCAGTGCGAGCGCTGGTGAAACTCGTCGTTTGGAATGGACTCTATCGGTACCAACAAATACGATCACGTCGTTTGGTTCAGGTTTGTGATGTTGAAAAATTTGTTGCGGTTGCTGTGGTCCCCCGCTTGGGGTTGCTGTGGTCCCCCGCGTACATTTGAGAGAGACAGCTCGTTTTGTGGTTTCAGTTTGTTCTAACTGTGATATGACAGGTGTTCAGAACACAGTGAGCCAAAGCGCTTCAAAGTGCTGGCGTGGCCTGGCCAGTTCATGTGCGTATCAGAATGCTATTTGGTTGTTGAGTAACTCTGAAAAAACTGCGATAAATCTTCGTTTTCAGACATTTCTCGAGCGTCTGAGCGCGTGCGAGCGACACACGAGGGCGACGGTGACGACGGTGGCGGAGTGTCTCAGTGAGGCGTGCCGAAAACAGGCGTTCATCGTGACATCGTTGGTGGATTTTTGGTTGATTGATTGATTGATTGATTGATGGAGTGATTGATTGATTGGTAGATTGACTAGGTGGGATATCAGCTGAATATGTTGTCGATTTATCCGATTCATTTTGATATTGAAAGCAGTGGCATTTTAACAACACCGCGTTTCGGTCGTCTTGTGTTTTACATATAATTTCGATTGTTCCTCGTTCAGTTCTGATGAACCCTGTTTTTTTCGCCTTTTCCAGGCCAAGCAGTGCCAAAGTGATACTGTGCGCGTTGAAGATGCTCTGTAGTCTGTTGACTCAAAGTGGTCGAGCGACGATGGGGCTAACCGATGACGAGTTGAAAACTGTGGTTCGTTTAATTCAATTCAGATTCTCAGAAAGAGGGAGACGTGTATTGTCCGAACTCCGAATGTGAATTTACTGCTGATTGATCAGTATAAGTGCCGTTACGCGATTGGGCGTGAGCGTTTGCGTTTCTATGCCGCCTTTAACACGAAGGTTTGCTCAAATGAACCCTGTATTTGTATGACGTATGAGGCAGCCAATCAGCGTAGAAACCAGGATGCCCAGAACGACAGGATTTGTCAATTCTGTCAATTGCTGATGACAACATGTGAGCTGATCGCAGAATTTAAAAACAAATCTCTCAGATTCAATCACTCGGCGACGCCTGTCTCACGCTGCACAGTGGCGGCGGCAAAATGCAGAATTCAAAAACCACCCATTCAGTCGTACGACACAAATTCACAGTTCTCTTCAGAAAGGTGCGTGGACAAGAAAAAAAACTGGCTTAGGTTTTTAATGGGGCCACCACTTTCTGTACGCTTCTCTGGGTTAGCCCTGGCTAAAAACATCGCCTACAAATCAACAACAACAACAACAACAACCACTTTGTTGTCATTTCGGTAGTTTGTTGTTTCAGGGTGAGTTCGGTTGCACTTTTAGCATGTCGAGGCGAATGAAAATCGAATCAAATAACCACAGAAAATTTCTTTATTTCCACTCCATTACACAACAAAAGGAATACCCTTGCAAAGCACAACAAAACTTAAGGAATACCCTTGCAAAGCACAACAAAACTTACAAAACCGCTGATTTTCCGAATTCGCGAATTCCTTTTTTCTTTTTCAGCAAGCCGAATTCTCCAAGCGCACGCACCACTTAGTCATCGATCGTCAAACCCCTCCCCCTAGCGATAGTGTGCTTGCGTTCCTGGCGGTCGTCGCCGTCACGCTGGATAAACGAGGCTTCGTCGCTGATTGGCTGCCGACGGCGCTTGCGACGTACAGCAAATGTCTGCTGCTCGCGAAGACGAGGGCGTCACTGGATGCGGCGGTGGGTTTTCGAAAATTGATTGTGTCATTTTGATGAGACATTTTTTTGCTTTCAACTAATCGCCGTTAACTGGCTGACACGTCCTTTGGTATCGATGTATCGATTTACAGTTAGACTGCGTTTTCCATAATCGACCGACTGATCCATCCCAAAAGACCTGAAAGCAGCCGTGGAACCTGCTTTTTTTGTGAAATATAACGTGAATGTATGGATGGATGGTGTCTTGTTTCGTTAAGCTGTCACTTTGTGCACTCAACTGTAAAATGTTATTCTTTCCATGTGCTCTCTGTGGTTATCAAATTTTCGTAAATCACCATTCTCTCTAGCTATTTGAACTGGTGAAAAGAGAGTAAGTAAGAAGCAATGACATTTTTTAAAAAGTTTCACAAATTGTTTTCAGAAGCTCAGCGCCAATTTCCTCGTCTACGTTGACCACGACCAGTTCCAAAGTGCCTTACTACCAGACATTCGCAAAGCGATGCTGCGATCTCCGGAATTTGTTTTTCATGGTTGGTGATTTTCAGGTTTTTTTAAAATATTTATTGCCTAATAATACCGGTTCCAGAAACCCGACTGAAGTTTGCTGTTGGGGTGAATGGACGCTCGTTGGGACATTCATGCAGCAGTAGTTATTTAGTGACCGCTAGCTATGCGTCACGAAATATTGCTTCATGAATGCACCGCTGAACCGTCCCATCAATGTGCGCCAATGCCCTCACCACAAGAGGGGACTGAGTTTGAGTTGTTTTGATTTGGTTGACCTTTTTTGTTGTTGGTGTGGAGATTGATTGATTGGGTCCGTTTGGAAGTAAGCCCTTGCGCGCCCGGCGTCATATTTGGGTCAGATCATTCATATTTTTTCATACTTTTGAATTCTTTTTTTCAGTAATCTCGCAATTGTTGCACGACGTGCGAATTGATCTGAGCGCGTATTGCGACGAAATTATGAAACTCGTTTCTGGTGCGCGTTTCTCATTTTTTTCTGATTTGCAAATTCTCTCTCATTGCAAAAGTCATATAAGTTTATAGATTGTTTATTCAATTGCAAAGGAAAACTGTCAATGCTGATAATCAGTGTGGTGCGCCAGTTTCAAGTTACATTAGCGGCATTCATGAACGCGTAACTGTGATTACACAGCCACGCGTGACTGAATACTGGTTCATGAATGCCGGTTTACCGTTTCACAATGAATTCCCAACTTTCCGCCAACATTCATTCACATTCATTCTTCATTCCAGCCCAACTAATTTCGACCAGCGAGTCGTGTCGTGACGAGGCATCAAATGCGATTGCAGCGTTAGCGGTGCAGTGCAGTGATTCCGCGGCGATCGATCGATTGGTCCAGTCGACGTTCGCAATCTTGGATGGTTTGGGAGTTTATAAACTTTTGTTTTTTTTATATTTTTTGTTAAAATTTTTGTTTGGAAGATGCCCTCTCCTTTTACGATTTCGGAAATGCAAAGGTGCCAAACTCCGGTGGCTTTCGGAGAACGGACGCGTGGCCCCACCAGGTGGTTGTTGTTTTGTCATTTGTGTTTTATTATTATTATTTTTTCAGGGTTTTTTTATGGTTGTGTGCTTTATGATAGGGGGTTGTTTATCACGTAAGTGAATCACTTCAAAATTTTTGCGATTAATCAGTAGAAATTGAAACGTTGAAACCCTCACAGAGTCAAACATACTATTTTTGTTGTTGTTTTTCACACTCCACCGTGAAAGACAGTTTTTTCTTTCGTTTTTAATACCAACACAATCCAAAGCCAGTTTGTTGCTAAATCGATCAGAAACCATGCGGATGCAAAAAAAATATTTACACTGTTCGCTTTCGTCACAAAAAGTTGTCCAAAAATGGTGAACGTCACCACAAATGATTTTCGGTAGTTTTCAACACCTTGTCCTTCAACGACATGACTAGATTTTTTAATGCATTTGTACATTTGTTTAGCTTTTTCACTGATTTGTGGTTTTTCTTTTTTTGGTGATTTTATTTCAGAGTAACAAAACCCCCAAAAGGAGAAACTGTCAACACAAAAAAAACTCAACTCACTTTCGCAGGCAGCCACGGCAAACTGACATCGGCGGAGCAGCGATCGTCCGTGCTCAATGGTCTTCGTTTGCTCGGCACCACAACGGCGCACTCCGTTGGTGACACGGCACGACTGGTGGTTGGACGTTTGGCGAAACTGATTGACGACGAAGGTGAACCGGTGCAGGACTGTGCTTTCTTGTGTGTTTGATGCTTTCTTGTCTTTCAAATTCGGTAAAACGGTTTTTATACCTGTTTCCTTCACCCAACCCGGTTTTTTGGTCAATATGCTGTTCACTTACAACAATGAATTTTAAGATGTTGTGATGAATTTGAAATTTGCTTCTGATTGGGTTAGCTTGGTCGCATTCATCTTTCCGTACTGGTAGAAAGAATGGTGAATCGCACTATCTTAGTTTCTACTGAATCCTTTCTTTTTCTGCACAAACCACATGTCGCATCTGCTGGTGTTACATGACTTTTTTCTGTTGCTAATTTTCAAGTGATTGGTTTTTATCTCAAATAAATCGAGTTGAATTCATTTTGGTTTTTTACAAAATTCCAGTGAACGACTCGTCGTTGAACAGTCTATTGCAAGTGGTGTCCAGCTGGTCGCAAAAACTTCGCTCATCTGACACTGACGTGTTGAATACGATCTTTCTGGTACATGTCATTAGTTATTTGGCTTTTTTTGAGAAAAACTTTTAATTTTCGTTTTGTTGTCTATTTTTTGTTTATTTTGTGTTTGCAGACCGGTTTCTCAGGGAAACGACCAGCGTCGCCCACTCGCCAGTTGTTTCTGAAGGTGATGCTGCACGCGTATCCAGGTTGGATTTGGAAGAGGTCTTCTTCAAAAGTTTTCTCCGAAAACTCAAAAACACTGAACGTAATGTTTCACGTACCTTACATGACCAAATCAAACAGAACGAATTTGTAATTGGTTTCTGGTTGCTGCTGCCTACTATTATAAAAAAATAGCAAAAAATGACTGACTCCGTTCATTTGCGCTAAGGTGCACTCATTCGTAAGTCGCATAGGTGGCGCTGAAGTTTTTTTTCCATGAATGCAAAAAATAATCACTGTGCCACTTACAGCACAGTGTTCATCACTGATGCTAGCGCTAATGGTGTTTCATGAATGCATTTGTGAGATGTTTATTAGCTATGCCTTGCTAATGCTCTTTCATGAATGCATCTTTAGCGCACCCCACATTGTCGCATGGTGTACTACAAATACACAAACGTGATAGATGAATGCAATAATGCAACCAAATCGAAACAAACCCAAAGACGAACATCATCATGAACACAGAAATAATCCGTGACTCTGAACAAAACAACATACCGTAATTTTCTTGCGACACAATTCAGCTGCGCTCTTGACGGAGTCGTTTAAGCTGGAAACTAGTCTGGTGAAACTGGTGCTGAATGCCGCGAAACAACCGGGCCAACAAACGTCGTCGCGCGTCGAAGCGCTGTTTGCGTGCGTGATGCTCTTGCGGCAGTATCGCATTCATGCACAGCAGGAAAGTTAGTGCAACAACGGAATGATGTGCTTGGTTGCGTTGAAGTTTTTAAAAATGCTGTCCTCTCTGCTTGTATTTGCTTTGTCATATATCCTGATCCTCGTGTTCTTCTTTTCAATTTTCAATGATTCTTAATTTTTCCGACAATTCTCGTTTTCCCAGGCGACTTGTCCGCAGTGGCATCGGTTGCGATTTGGCAGCTCGTGGCCACCACGGAGCTGGTGACCAACGTCAATGTGCTTTCCGTTTTGGATGAGCAAGGTTGCTTGGTGTTTTTTTGGCGCTCTTTACTTTTACGTGGCCCAACGCAAAATGAATGGCCCATCGCAAAATGAATGGCCCATCGCAAAATGAGTAGGTTCCTAATCCTAAACCTAAGCCAAGCCTTTTTGATGAGGTGAAATTGATCATTTTCACCTTATCAAAAAGGCTTGGCTTAGGATTAGGTTTAGGAACCTACGACTCATTGCAAGCAACATTTTTCTCCTTATCCAAAAGGCTTGGCTTTGGATTAGGAACCTACAACGACCCATTGCAAGCAACCTCAGATCAAAAATCACTTTTAAGAATGTATACAAATCGTTGGGCCATTCATTTTGTGTTGGGCCACTTATTTTGTGTAGGGCCATTCATTTTGCGATGGGCCATTCATTTTGTCTTGGGCCACGCATTAGTAAAGAGCGCCTTTTTTGTAATGATGACTGATAAAATTTGGGAAAAACTTATTTTTATCATGAAATTTGTTTTTTTGTTGTTGTTGTTGTTGTTGTTTTGATTTGATCTTCCTTCAACGTTGTTTTTCACGACATGAGCAGCAGAAATGAGCTCGAGCATTGAGTGTTGGTGTACTTCGAACAAACGTAAAGGGGCATTCATGAAACATTATTCAATGACTAAGTAGCCATGTGTTGACACAGCTATGCGTCGCTAAAAATACCACTTCATGAATGCCGCTCAACAATTGAATTCACTCGTTGACTGTGTCCGGTCAATCAGTGCAGTTTTATTCTGCAGTGCACGGCGTAATACCAGAGAAGTGTAAGACACCATGAGTAGGCAAGCCAAAAAGTTGCGTTGAAAAAAGCGATGCAGCCAATCAGCAAGCTGTGATTTGAACTGCCGACTGTTTGCGCAGGACTGCTAGCCGTGTGCGAGTTCATAGAACGCTTGCTATTGGACCAGCCGTGCGATGCGTTGTCCACGATTGGAGCGGCGCCATACCCTGCAGATTTGTGTCTCAGTTGGCTGGTCGCTGCCGTGCATCCGCTTTACAAAGTATTTCATCATTTTTCTACAATTTCTTATTTTTGCTGTTTTCTTTCGAGTTTCAGCGCGCCGTGTCGCGGAGTTTCGATTTGTATTTTTTTGTTCATTTTTTTGTCCACAGATCCGCCAGCGCGCGTTTCAAGTGGCGAAACGTGTGGCCGTCGCTGACGGTGTCCATTTCGCCGAGTCTTGCTTGCAGCATTTGGTCCCACTGATCACCGACGATGCGGAGGCTGCTCGTCTGGTGAGTTTTTTTTGTGAAAAAAGATTTCAGAATCACATTTTCTTGCTGTTTCTTTGTTCCATTCGACAGAGCTTTGGCAAATTTGAAAGACACGTTGATTGTTGAAGTAGACTGAAACAGAACTTTGCTTGTTCGGTCAGGCGGGTGGGTGCTTATTGCTTCAACAATGCATGCTATTATTTGCAACACTTTTGAAGTGAAGAACGTTTAGAACGTGAAGAACGTGAAGAACACTGCAAGTTGTTTTTGCTTCCATCACAGTGAACGAAAGATGCATGTTATTGCGCTCGCACCTATCAATCTGCTCTGAAACATCACACACTCGCAGCTGCTCCACACGTCCACCGCGCCATCGAGCGCCGACGTCGGCGATTCGACGGATAGTGGCGTACGATCAGAGCACGCGCACGATCGAAGGCGTCCGGCCGTTCGGTTGCACGGTGCCTTGAAAGCACTCTGCACCTTTGACGGCGCGTTGACGTCGGAGGACGGTCGACGATTGGCGAACGTTGCGTTGAGTGCGTGTGCCGTGCCTGTGCTCGGTCGGTTGTTTATAGAATAGATACAGTCGAACTCTACAATTTAGCCAACTGGATTATTGGCGGAAGCATGCATTCTGTGTGCGTGAATTGCCTGTGGAGGCGGAGTTTGGTTTGCATAGAATACACGCATCATATGTGACCACCAGCCAATCAGCTAGTTGGATATGTTATAGAGTTGTTAGACTGTAGTGTCCTAATTCTATTCAAGTCCGGTGCTCAGTTTTATAAAATACGGTAGAGTAGTGTTTGAAAAGTAAGGAGTTTTACTCCAGGGTCCAGGGTGTTCCAAACGTTTGGCCTTGACAGATTCCAGATACATTTATGGAGGTCAGCCGGCAGAATAACTTAATTCAGTGCTGCTTTTCGCAAAAATGTCAGACCAATACGAAGCCTCAGTCAAACAAGGAACTTTGGGTTTTTTTAATTATTCAACCAGAATTTGTCATGGTCCAACTTTCGGAACACCCTGGCGGGAGTCAAACTCCTCTTTCAGACACTACTCACTTTTATAAACTGATCACTGGTCTGAAAACACTGCACTTGGTGTATTACACTGGATTGTTGCACAGTCAACAAACAAAACACACACCAGTAATAGTATTGTTGCATTTTGATGACCTGTCACTGACGTGTGTGTTTTCCATGACACGGTGATGTGCCGTTCAAAATTGTTACTGAACTGTTGCTGATGTTTCACATATGTTTCAAAGTTTGTTTAGTTTTGTTGTGCTTGTTTGTTTGTTTTATTACTCTTTCCGATTCACAGTTATCATATTTTGAGACAGAATTCAACCATACCTTGGTGTAAGGTGAATTCTGAGCAGTAAATGAAGTTCGCTGTTTGCGGTTTCGCCAGGTAGGCGGATATAGGCGAGGTAGACAAAGTTCTGTGAATCGGTTAGAGGCGAGAGCGTCAGCAGCGGTTCAAAAACAAATTGACCACAAGGAAATTACGGATATAGCTGAAAAGACAAGAAAAGAAATGTAAAGTATGTTTGTTTCCATCTGTCGCCGTTTGCGCAGAATACAGAGAGCATGCGAAACTTTTCAATTCAACAAAGAAGAACGACTGTATCGGGTTTTGAATCAAACACACCCCATTTGTCGCTGTCGGATCCCGGTCATTCTTGTTTTGCGTGCTCTGTATTCTGCAAAAAAAGTGACAGGCTTAAACAAACGCACTGTAAACACACGTGTGTAAAATCGCATGTATGCCTGTGTGTTTGTTTGTGTGAACTCAAGTGCACCACCGTGATATTGGCTGCACTGTGCGCTAACAAACGCACTGGCACAGCTCTGAAATTCAACATTCCCGCGCTTTCTGCAGCCAATCACCGTCCAACCGCGTGGTTCGAGCTGCTGCGTGCGTGCAATGCGTACAACTCAGCTGATGACAACAACAAATGGCCGGTTGTACCGAGAGATGCTGGTATACTGGACGTCTTGAAACAGGCTGCTGCTGGCGACTTGCAGGCGGGTTTGCAGGATGTTTTTAGATTGGACCAACAAACAAACCGTGAATGGCTACGAATGTCTATTCACTATAGTGAATAATGGGAGCCCACCCATTTGTTAATGACAGTCGCAAACACTTCGGCATAGCCACATCCTTTTTCGCCCGTTATTAGGCTGCGGCGACAACATAAAAAACTGAAAATACAGTCGACCTCTAAATTATGAGGAATCAGCTGGTTAGGTTGGTTAGGATTACGGTATGCATGCTTTCTGTGCAAACCACACTCAGCCCCAACAGCAATGCCTGCACAGAGAGCATGTACACCATAATCCCAACCAATCAGCTGATTCCCCATAGCTGTGGTCCACTTTTCACATTATTGTTGGAATCTACAAGAAAAAAATACCTCTGGAAAGCTGTCCCTGCAGGTGCACAGCAACATCGCAGTCACTCTGGCGCAGGTTCCAAGTTGCCGCAGTGACGTGCGAGACGAACTTCTGGACCAACTAAATCAGATGCCCGGTTTGCATGAGCTCACCGCAATGCCACTAGAGTCAATTCACATCTGGCAGTGTGAGCCGGGCAAACTGTTTGATGCGTCCGTTTTGGACATGTGAGTGGCATCTGCATTCTGCAGTCTATCTTCATAACATGTGCAACTCGCTGATTGGTTGGTCACAGCAATTCTCAGTGCTGATTGGTTGGTTATGTGCAATTCTCAGGGCTGATTGGTTGGTTATGAGCAATTCTCAGGGCTGATTGGTTCTTCGTCACGTCATGTTGCATATATTATCCAGATGGACTACATTCTATAGTCTATCTCCATAACATGTGCAACTCGCTGATTGGTTGATGCGTGCATTCCTGTGCATGAATTGCTGAGTTCCGTCGGAGTTTGGTTTGCACAGAATACGTGCATGCACGTGATCACCAACCAATCAGCTAGTTGCATATGTTATAGAGTTTGACTGTATGTTGATAAAGTGGCATCTAAAGTCCTAGTCTGAAGACTGTGTACTCTGTAACAATACAGATACAATAACAATACACCGTTGCGGAGGGCGCCCATTGAGTGTTCTCTGTCATTAAGTGCCCAAACACCTCTCGACAGGGCTCGATCCCCCGAGCGCAAAGACAATGGTCTCATGCGCTACCACCAGGCAATGAGCCGTGGGAGGGTCTGTGATTAGGTCCGCAGGTTTGGGTACAATCGAAAAAAATGAAAATCAAAAAAGAACAAAGACTTTCCAGGGCCGCCGAAGAGCTGAACATCAAGAACGTGAAACGCGAGAGCAAACTGTACTCGTACAAGGAGCAAATGGCCGAACTAGAATTGCGACGCGAATTGGCCGAGAAGCGGCGACGGGCGGCGAAGGACGGGCAGAAACTGACGGACGCACAGAAGGAGGCGATGCGCAGACAGCTGGAGAAGGAGGCTGTGATTCGGGACGAGGTTGACCGGGTCAGTGGAAGAGACTTTGCGATTCTCGACTTTATTTATGAAACATGAATGTTGAAATGCGATGCCGAAGCATCAGAAATGAGGATACAGTAGGATACTGAAGTTCATAAACCTGCAGTGTGTTTGTTCAAACCTGTCCCTTTTGTTCGCATAATTCAGAGCATGTGAACCGTTGAATTACAGTAAGAAAAACCGATTGTATCAGGTTTGGATGAACACAAAACACTCCATTTGTGGCTAAATATGTTTTCGTGGGGCTCCGAATCAATCCCGTGTTTCGTTTCCTTCTGTCGCACGCGCCGTGTTTAGCGAAAAAACAAGTGACAGGTTCAAACAACCCGACTTTAGCTATACGCGCGCATCAACCGACCACTGAGCGTGCTGGAATCAGTTTTCGCTCGTACCTCGGTCGATTTCGAGGGCTCCGATCGCCGCGGCGTCGTGTGCACCTTCATCGGCTGTGTTCGTGACCACGCGCTGCCGCTGTTGGCGTCGCCGTTGGCAGCGCCATTGGCGGCGAAATGTCTGATCGCGTTGGTGAATTGCGCGACAACTGATGAGGCGTTCTGGAGAGGCCATGGTGGGTTGGCGGTGGGGAGGTGTTTGTTCATTTTCATTTCGCGAGACGCGGAAAGTCGCATAAAACTGTGAGATCACGAATTAATATTTGATTGATTGTATCGATAGGTAATAATAATAATAACTCAATAATAAATAAATTGATTGCTTGATTGATAAACACCGTATAATACGGATACCCAGCGAGACCCGGGAAACCTATATGTTGACTGATCGGCATTGGCTGCAGTTTTTTAGCAATGGAGAATTACAACACTGCAAATCATCTGGAAAAAAGTCAGCAGTTCGATAACCTCTTAGCTGTTTGCGGCGAGGTTGTTTTTCTCGTGATATTGCACGCAACTGTGTTGTTATTGACGGGCATAACAGTTGAACATCGCGCGATGAGAAGTGGAGGTGGCAAACACCAGCTGCTTGGGGCCAGTTTGCCCGTGCGAGGCGAGCCTTGCGACCTAAAATCGCTTATGAAGTGCACGCAGCTCTTATACGCCATCCGTGTTACACCAGCTACTATCAAATGTCAACACGTCATGTTGTTCCAATTGTTTCAGCCAACCTGATCGCCCAGAACGCACTGCGCGTACAGCATGCGGCAATGTCGCTCGACAGCAATTGGACGGCCGAACCGCTGCAGAAGCAAACCGCGCGGCTGTTGTCGATTTTTTACGGTGAATTTTTTTCAGGATTTGATATTGCAAATGCCAGTTTCCAAAAATCACCTTTGTTTCCGATTTTCACAGACTCAATGTTCGCGTCAAGAGCGGCCTCGCCAACCGAGACGGCCATGGTGAACGGCTATCATAAGGACGACGACACTAACGAGCGTCTGTCACAGTTTGACGACAACGACGACACCATTGGCGACTCTGACGTCAGCGTGCTGCCAGCTGGCGTGTTTGCGACAGTCGTGCCGTGGCTGGCGCAAATCGTCACCGATCCCACCGTCGCCGCCGTGGAGAAATCGCAAAACGTCGCTGTTTTACTGAAAGCGTTGCGAATCCTCGAGGCGCAACTTGCCGACGGCGTTCAGACGGTGCGGTTTAGGGGGAGTTTGTGGAATTTTGAGTCTTGACACTCTGATTGGCTGAGTTGCAGCTGAAGGCCAGTTCATACTGGTGTATGCTGAATTGCTGACGTACGTCACAACACAACACCTGATAGGACGTGCTCTGCCGTACACGCATACAGTGTGTTTCTTTGAACCTGTCATCTTTTTTGAAGAGTACAGGACTTGAGAAACTTTTAATTACAGTAAGAAAAACGAATGTATCGGGTTTTGTTAAAATCAAACACCCCATTTGTGGTTGAATATATCTGCTTGCAACTCCGATGCCGTACTTTCTTATTTCTCGAGCTCTGTATTTTTCGAAAATGTGACAGGTTTAAACAAACATACAGTACGTTAGTATGAACCGGTCTTTACTTCAATCATGAAGGAGCGCGTGTGCGCTTTGATATTTGAAGAAAAGTGCATAGTTGCGAAAGGGAAGCTCCATGACAGGAAGGGTATTTGCGCTTAGCATGGATGTGTCTTTCAGTGTGTTTAACGGTCAGTAAAAGCCACCCGCATTTTCAAAATTTTTGTTTTTTTTAAATCACATAGATAAACGGAAGTTATGCGTAAAGCGCTGATCATTTGCACGGACACTCTCTCGTAATGCAGTCACTCAGTGTAGCAGGAATGAAATTGTCGTTTCGTTTCACCGAAATGTCTGTTCTTTGTTTTCAGCCCGACGATTTTGCGATGCTCAATTCGGAGATGCTCTGTACGCTTCTACTCGAACGACTGCGCGACACAACGCCGACGGAGACACAGCTGCAGGTTGGAGTCCTAGTCTGAAGACGCTGCACTCGGTCACAACACAGTCGCAAACAAACGCACAGGCACACTGCACACATCCAGTGTCACATCAGCGCGCGTATTCTTTTGTTTGTGACTGTTTTTGTATGGCAGAAATCCACGGTGTTCCCTTCCTCAAGACTGGACGTTTACGCGTATCTGATCTTTTTGGCGTGTGTGTTTCTGAAGGAACATTATTGTTATTGTTGTTCTTTGTTGTGGGACAAGACTAGTTTTTTTGATATCCCACCTTCACGACATTGCTAAACCTAGCATTCGATGTGCTAGTACGGTTGACAAACATGTAACAACGACAAAAATATTCAATTCATCGTTTTTTTCTCAGCAAGGCCTGATGGACACGCTGCTGGCGTTGTGCGGCCAGCTGCAGCAGTACCGCGAATGCAACAGGGACACCGTGGAAAAGTGCGTCAACATGATACTAGCCGAACTGGTGAACGACAAAGCGCTCATCAGGGAGTCTGCGTTGAAGGTCGGCCGGAGAGGTTTCCTTTATTTGTGTTATTTGATTTTCGATTATTGACGTTGATGAGATTGAGCCTCTGTCGAATGCTGATTGGCGGTCATCTGCTGCTCACCAATTGAAATGCAGTAAATCACATTGATCAGAACAGCTAGTCAAAATACAAATTCCAGTGCTTTTTTGCCATGAAACGAGCGAACAGCTGGGCGGCCCCCGGGAATGAAAATTTGAAAAGTGGCCCCGCTTGCACCGCACTTGACCCTAGTCTGAGTGCTGGTGTTGTGGACATTGACCAACTTCTTTCATTTTTCAAAACGTCCTGCTTTGGTCACCAATAATACTCAGAAGCGCAAGGGTTTAGTGACATTCATGACGCCGTATTTAGTGACGCGTAGCCACGGTACATAGCTATGCGTCACTAAATACTGCTTCATGAATGCCGCAATTTTTTTGATTTGCAGCTGCTGCTGACGATGAGTGAGGCCGTGAAAGATTGCACTACAAAAGGTGACACTTTGTCGTCTGATATTGTGCAACGATTGTGGGTGGCGAAACACGACACTGAAACCATGAACGCAAAGTTAGCGAGTGACTTGTGCGACACGATTGAGATGACGATTGATAGGGATGCGGTGAGGAGAGACGGGTTTTGTTTTCGAAATTTTCATGTTTCACTTGTAAAAATCGTAACTGACTGTAAGCACCATTGGTGTAGTCATCTGAAGAAGTAATCGCTAAATATCTGATAGATGCTGCATGTTATTCCGATTTTGAGTCTCCGAACTACATGCTGTTCATACTGTTTTGGGTCTCCGAACTACATGCTGTTCATACAGTTTTGGGTCTCCGAGCTACATGCTGTTCACAACGTTTTATCGGAGTTTCCTGCTTTTTCACGAAATAAAATGGATGGAGGGATAGAAGCTCTGTCAAGTTTTCCTCAACGTCCGCTCTCGACTTTTGTCAAGAAATCCGATCAGCTGTTTTCCAACTTCAAACTATCCCTTCATTCTAATCCGAAGCTCTGCGTGCGTCTCCTGACCGACCTCACCCGCTCCGAGCCGGTGATTCGACGGGCCGCTGCGGACGCGCTGCTGGCTGCAATGAAACTGAGCGCTGACGGCGACGCCAATGATGAGCGGCTGGTGCGAACGCTGGTCGAACGATTGGACGCGATTTATACGCAGAAACTGCAGGTGGCTTTTTGGTGTTTTCTTTTATTTGTGTTCATTGGTTCCAGTAAACCCGAACGTACAAAACAGTCCGTTTGGCTAGAAACTCCGGTTGAATCAGTTTCACCAAAAATCACGAACTCAAAATTCGGCCAATGCTGCCCCGATTTCCAGGTGATCCCACCGACCGTCGACGAAGTGGGGCGTGTGTTGCACGAGGCAATCGATGATTGGCCGGCTCGATGCGGCGTCGCGTTGGCACTGCAGCGCCTCTGTAATGTCGTGCGAGTGGACGACGAAACGGTGAGCGTTGCTGTTTTGGGTTGCATTCGGAGTTTTTTGTAATTGCTGAATTTTGGGAAATTCTTTTTAGCAAAACAACCGATTTTTTTAGAATACTTGGCCGGTGGGTTGTATGTTGATTAGTCGTACTAGAATGATGCAACCAATCATCGTGCAGGATTCCCGGTTTTCGTAATAATTACAGTCCATCTGGAAAATATATGCAACATGACGTAATGACCAACCAATCAGCGCTGAGTGACCAACCAA
Source organism: Theristus sp. LFF4_11 (assembly GCA_030248135.1). Classification (NCBI taxonomy): domain Eukaryota; kingdom Metazoa; phylum Nematoda; class Chromadorea; order Monhysterida; family Xyalidae; genus Theristus; species Theristus sp. LFF4_11. The sequence continues at coordinate 68,459 of JASANC010000456.1, read as the reverse complement.
TCAGCGCTGATAATTGCTCATGACTAACCAATGAGCGCTGAGATTTGCTATGACCAACAAATCAGCCAAGTTTAGTTGCATATATTAGCATATATAGACTGTAGTCGACTTATAATTATTTGAAAAAGAGAGACCTTTTCTTGTCGATTTCGTGTTTCAGACCGTTCTGAGTCTCTTTGACATGATGATCCCGCGAACATTGAACGATCGAAACGGCGACGTTCGTGTGCTGATGCTGCGCGCAGCCATTCAGGCAACCGAACTGTTTGGCGCGGTCAGCTGGCTTTCGTTATTTTTTTCGGTTCCAAGTCAAAAATTCGTTTGTGGTGGTGGTTTGTTTTGCGCTGTACTTGCTGTTTTACGGCGCATTCATGCACTCGCGCGCGCGCCAAGCGTCACTTTAGCACGTGAAGCTGCGACGTTTTCGATCCATGAATGCGTAGCGAACATGACGCCAGCGCTTCAGCCTCCATGAATGGCGCTTTATACCGCAGATAATTCTGTTGTGTCACCTTGTGTCAAAGGTGTATTTACGTCAATTTTCAATAGCATTTGGTTTGGAACGAATCCGTATCGTGTCGTGGCGTTTTCCCAGTCAGCAGCGGTGTCTTTCGAAAAACGAATCCTATTGTCTTTCATTCTCCAGAACCACCTCAGCAAAGAAGAATAAAAAAGTCATTTTTTCCTTCTTTCCTCCAGAAATACCTGAACGAGCTGCTACCGAAACTCGAACACCAACTCGACCACTGTCCGTCCGACGCCGCCCACGACGCACTCCGCCAGGCGTTGGTCATTCTCCTCGGGACGCTCGCTGCGCACATGCCACCGAACGATCTGAAGATTCGTGCGATTGTCGCGAAACTGATCGAGGCGCTCTCGACGCCCTCGCAACAGGTACGGAATGGTTTTGGTAGTTTTGAATGTCGAACGCTGATTGGCTGCGGCGTTGCTGGGTGATCTGGAGGTTTAGAGCTGTGAAGACTCGATGTGCGTCTTCATGAACGGTGCTTCGTGTAACTCGGGCTGGCTCGATTGGTTGAGTTATACACGTCGTCTGCATGAACGGCTCCTAAAGTTTATAGATACAGTCGAACCGTAAATTATCGGCAGCCAGCTGATTGGTTGGTGATCACGTGATGCATGCTTTCTGTGCATGACAGACTTCACCTCCACAACAGTGCCTGCACGGAAAGCATGCATGAGATCACTAACCAGTCAGCTGGTTGCCCATAATTTAGAGTTCCGACAGTTCTGTCGACTGAATTCTCTGACGACCAACAGCCAATGTTGGAATTGCCAACGATTCCCACAACCACTAGCCAAAAGACGTTCGAAAATAATCCAATGCAACGCCACTTTTCGCAGGTGCAAGAAGCAGTCGCCCAATGTTTGCCACCTCTGATACCAGCCATTCGCGAGCAGGCGAAAGATCTCTCGGCGAAATTGCTCTGTTTGCTGTTGGAAGTCGAAAACTACGGCGAGAGAAGAGGCGCCGCTTACGGAATTGCCGGACTGGTGAAAGGTTGGTTTTGGAAAGATTATTGATAGGTAGGGACTGTTAGTTGCCTCTTTTTAAGTGTCTCTCAAGTGACCATATTTGACGCTTGACATAAAACGGCATTCATGAAGCAGTATTTAGTGATAGCGTCGTTATGTTTTAACACAGCTGTGTGTCACTTATTACTGCTTCATGAATGGCGCTGAAGATGGAAGAGAACCACATGCAACAACTGGACGTTAGTTGTCCTTTTACAACAAAGAAAGTGAGCAACCCACTTGAGTTTGATGCTTTCCGATTCAGGGGTTCTTCATTAGCAGTGAAGTTCAAATGATATTTTTGCCGGTTTTCCATCTCTCCTTTGACTGTTGTCCCCTTCACAGTGGAATTGTTTTCCCGAATGTTCAGGCCTGGGCATTGTCGCCTTACGGGAGTACGCAATAATGTCGACACTGCAAGAAGCGTTGGTCGAAAAGAAGAAGGCCCGACATCGTGAAGGCGCATTGCTGGCGCTACAGATGCTGTGCAACATGCTCGGTAAACTGTTCGAGCCATACATCGTGCAGATACTGCCGAACCTGTTGCTCGCGCATGGCGACAATGACGTGCATGTCAGGAAGGTTGGTTGGAACGTGAACTGGAATGCACTGGGAACTTTGAACGTTTGCGGTTGAGATGGTCGGATTCGTGGCCCTTGAAAGTACTACTGTATCTATTGGAGTCGGTCTCGAAACGATCCTACGCAACATCGATTTCTGCTAGTGTTGCCGCGGTTCATTTTTGTTTTTTTTTTCAGTGGCGGGCGGTTTCGGTTCAAAAGAGCAACACTATTATTATCATTTTTTTGGGTTTTGCGAAATTGCGTCTCAATGCGTTTGCAGACGTCGAAAGGAAACTAGTTGCAATCGTTTGCGGCAATTCAAAATAACCCTTATTTTGTGAATTTGAATCACTTTACCAATTTTGAATTCCCGTTTCATGCAAGAAACAGTTCACCCTTCTGTGCACATTCTGTCTCGGAACCAAAACAAAAGATTTCGTGGCTCAATTCCAATCTTGATTGCTTTTCATGTCTTAGGGCTAACTGTGAAGTTTCCTGCTTTTTCGCGAAATAAAATGGATGGATGGATGGATGGATGTGATAGCACCAACCACCAACTAACCATATTTCCGTCTCTGCAGGCCGCTGAGGAATGCTCAAACGCCGTTATGGCGCAGTTGTCGGCACACGGCGTGAAACTGGTGCTGCCTGCTTTGTTGGCCGCTTTGGACGAGGACTCGTGGCGGACGAAATGCGGTAAAACAAGTTTATTAATTTTTTTCAAGTTAGATGCAGTTTTTGGTAATTCTTTTGATTAGGTGATTTGAAGTTTTTGAAAACATTACACTTTTCGGCGCTGCTGCGATATTGATTGGTGTGCTTGTGTGTTTGTGTTTTGAATGTGCAACAGTACTGTGTTGTGTTTTAGTCGAGTGTGAAGTCTTCCGACTACAATCTTCATTTGTGCGCTTTCCCCCACCGATTCGCCGCCACTTTTCGCGATTTCAGTCCAATGCAACCCGCTGCTCTCTCGCGTGACTCTTCCAGTTTTTCTCCGCGACAGAAGAACAAAGCCGTGCTTTAGCACAACGTTTAGTATTACGTGACAAAAAGGCTTCATTGAACTATAATGACATCCAAAAAGCAACGATTAGCGTTCTCCGACTTCAGCGAAATTCAAATCAAATGAAAAAAAAACCATAAAAATCGGAACGTCCCATTCAGGCGCCATTGAACTGCTTGGCGCCATGGCACACTGCGCGCCACGCCAACTGTCCGCCTGTCTGCCAAGTGTCGTGCCACGCCTGTTGGCGGTGCTGACGGACACGCACACCCGCGTCAGTACGGGCGCCAGAGACGCGCTGCGCACCATCGCCAGTGTGATCAAGAACCCCGAGATACAGGGTGCGTTCGGCGGCGGTTTTTTTTTCTTGGGGGGTTTGGGGTGGTTTCGTGGTTTCACCGGAGTGAGTGAGGTCGCGAGCTGGCTGAAGAGGAACGCATGATACCATTGCTCTTTCTGCGCATGACGTTGGTCAGGCCATATTCACGGGACTTTTGGGCAGGTTTATATGGATTGGTTCTTTTTTCAGCGGGGGAATGGTTTGCTGCTGCTCTAGTAAGCAGAATGAGTGACGGTGTTTGAATTCAGATCGCGTTGCTTTAAGCAACAAATCCTGCTTGATCCTTGACAACGTTCATTCTTCGTTCCGTCCTCGATAGGGAGTACCCACCCAACACGCTGAACACAGCCGACACTCAAGAAGCAACCGACCGTTATTTGAAGTATTGATTGATTAATTGATTGATTGATTGATTTTGTTCGACACATTGCAAGTGTCAGGCATATGCACAAGGAAAACCAGTTTGCAAACCAGCAAAGCTGGCCACACAGCCATTAAAATATCATACAATGTGTCATACAATTTCACTTTCCATTCCAAATGAACTAAACCTCAACTGAACTGAACTGAACCTTTCCACTATTTTTTTTAATCTTCTAGCGCTCACCCCGACGCTGCTGGCTGCGCTGGAAGACCCCGGTCGAAGCGTCTCAAAGTGTCTCTCCGTGCTGCTAAAGACGAAATTCGTGCATTATATGGACGCTCCGAGTTTAGCGTTGTTGATGCCCGTCGTTACGCGAGCGTTCGACGATCGATCGACGGAGACGAGGAGGAATGCGTGCCATATTATTGCGAATATATACGCGCTGACTGACCAGAAGGTTTGCGAATGTTGGCGAGAGAGTTCGTTTTGGGGTTTGAGTGATGTACAGTCGACAATGGGTGATTCTGTGTTTGTGTGTTTCGTGTGAGTGATTTGATTCGTGTGTTTGTTTGTGGAGCTCAATGTTCAGTTGTACTTGTGCAGTTTAGTATACTGGTATCGTTTATTTTGGTCCCGTCCCGAGACTCAAAGCGCGCAGGGACAGGTAAACAGTTACACGCAAGCCAATCAGTGTGCTGCATTAAAATTTTTGACTACATTACAAGAATTGTAAAAAAACGCACCAATACCCGATTTTCGCACGTTCAGGACATTGAGCCGTACATCGAGCAACTGATCCCGGGCCTCCAGAAGGCCCTGATGGACCCGGTGCCTGAAATCAGAACGGTCGCCTCACGGGCCCTTGGCGCCATGATCGGCGCCGCAACCGGCGACGTCTCCGTGCGACTGAAGGAGCAACTGATACCGTGGCTGAAACGACAATTGGTGTCCGAACAGTCGACTGTGGATCGATCGGGCGCTGCTCAGGGTGATGAGGAACAGGGGGAATGGGAATTCTGCTTTGTAGTCGATTGATTTTCCATTTCTTTATAATGGTTACAGTTGCACGACACATAGTTATGGTACTTTATAAGGACACGTAGGAACTCCCATAAGACTGCACTAGGAGATCTATAAACTGATTTACCGGAGAGGAGACTACTGAACGGAATAGTTTGTCAGTTCTGCAATGGAGAACTCACTCCGTCCGGAACGGGTATTTTCAATTTGGGGAGTTTTGTTCTCGAAGGTTTCCAGAAAAATTTCGGTGACTAGTTACAGTACGCATTTGCGGCCTTTGACGTTTTCTGTTTTGCTTGATTCGTTTTTGCGACGCGAAGTAAAAAAAACTTGATCAGCTATTAATACTCTAGTCAGGTAAATCCAAACCCCTGATAGTGTGCGTGCACAATTCTTGGTACCGTTTGTGACTGTATCACATGTACCCGCGTGCCACGGTGTGGTGGAACGTCAAAGAACATCGGGTGCACACTGCACATTACCGCAAATCCCCCTCAGACATGCAACACGCCCAGCCAATGCACCATGTGCCGTCCACCACACCGGTCGCGCACAGATTTGCGTTGGTCGACACTCCCCTCTGAACATCCGTTCTCATCTGCAGGCCTCTGCGAAGTGCTCGCAGCACTCGGCCCCGACCAGCTGGACTTTGTCATGCCAGACATCATAAAGATGGCCGGCTCGCCAAACGCGAAAGCGCACGTCCGCGACGGATACATCATGATGTACATTTATTTGCCGCTCGTTTTCGCGGACACGTTCGAGCGGTACCTCGAGCAGGTCATACCGTCCGTGCTGAAGGTGCGCGTTTTGATTGTGTTTTTGGAGGTTTTCAACTTTAATGTTCGTTAAATGCTTTCACTTCGGCATTTATGAGCGGCTTTTTATGGTGTTTGCAATTTTTTGGTTGGTTGATGTGTGATTGTTAATAGTTGATAGCCCTGGGTAAATAAAACATTGCCTAAAATCGCCGTTCGTTCGTTCCTCCGATAAAATCAGTTTTTTTTGTTTTCAAAATTCATTCGACCAACCAGTAAACTTTGAAAAAAACCCAGATTTCCAAACTTTGGTCGCACAGGCTCTAGCCGACGAGTCCGAGTTCGTGCGCGACTCGGCCTTCCACGCCGGCCAACGCTTGATCGGGGCGTACTGCGACACGGCGCTGCCGCTGATGCTGCCGCAGTTGGAGCGTGGCATGTTCGACAGCAACTGGCGCATTCGCCTCGCGTCCGTGCAGATGATGGGCGAACTGTTGTTCAAGATTTCCGGTTCGTCTTCGTGGCAGGATTTTTTCTCGACTTTTTGGTGTTGTTCTGGTGGAATGCGCTTATCTGAGTGTGATAGCACGTTTGCCGTCATTTTACTTCACATAAGATGCAAATAAATACAGAAAAACTTTTCTGACTCGCTGCCTTCGTGGGATATTGCGACTGAAATCGAAGAATAAAGCTCGAGTCACTAGTGCGAGTCACAAAGGCATGGCAAAGTTCCAGGCTGAACCGTCCTCTTGCGGCGAGGTCACTGGTTCAAGGGCCGTCTTACTAATTACGGTTTTCTGCCCTGCCTTTTTGTTTGGCTATAAATACAAGTTTCTCAAGAGTTTTTCACAGACTTTATCTTTTAAAACTTCGGTTTCTTATTCCCGAAATCTCAGGCGTCACCGGCAAAATGACGACCGAAGGTGGCGAGGACGATTCGTTCGGCACCGAGTCGGCGAATCGCGCCGTACTGCGACGATTGGGCGAACAACAACGAAACCGCGTGTTTGCCGGACTCTACATCGCAAGGTTGGGGCACTTGGCAGTTGGCAGCGAGTTTTGTGGAAGAATTCCTTGCCCGTGAAGCGAAAATCGGTTCAAAAGTCGGCCGATCCCCTGGACCGCAGTCCTCATCTGAAGGCAATGCGTTCGGTTGATGACATGTTGCACAGCTGTTGTTATTGTCGTTTTTTTGCGACTGGCAAGCGAGTGTTGTTGCTACTCATCATCGGCTCGATGCGTTGCGCCCGAGAGCTGCATGGCAGTGATATGGCTGCTTTTCCTGCGATCTCCGCCAAAATGGTACGTGCGTTTAGTGCCGCTGTGAGGCGGAGGCCACGGAGCATACCTGCCGGCATACCAAGGAGCTCCGCTTCCGACGGAGTCGCGCACCATCCCTCGCCCTGTTGCACAGTCGCGCGTCACACGACCGCAATACGACATTTAACTGGCAATGAACCTGTCGTCGTTTGTGTGCGACGCAACAACAATTCTGTTCCGTAACCGAGTGGAATCCCTTCAAGTTCTCACGAAAAAATGACCGAAACCAACAGTTGTTTTCTGTAAACTCAAAATCTGCCCAGATCCGACATCGTGGCGCCCGTCCGTTTGGCGGCCGGCCACGTCTGGAAAGTGGTCGTGACGAACACGCCGCGCACGGTGAAGGAGATCCTGAAGATTCTCTTCCAGCTGCTATTGAGCTGTCTCGCCAGTCAAAGCGGTGAACAACAACAGGTGCGCTGGTGGTGGGAATTGGGAAATTTGAGATGGTTCTTTTTTCCAGAACCAGTGGACTTTTGTTTGGATGTTTGTAATGTTTGTTTGTTTGTAATGTAATTGTAATGTTTGTTTTTGTAATGATAGATTTTTTCAGATCATGGAGAGTTTTTCGAGTAAAAATACGAAATTTGGTTTGCAGTTTGCAATCTAATTCAGTTTCAGTTTTTTAGGATCTACAGCAATATAAAAAAGAAGCGTTCAATGTATTGAATTGAAAATGGCCCCAGCAGCAGGTGAACGAGTTCAGAGCCGAACGGAACATTTCAGTCCACTTCAACCAGGACTGAAACATTATGAATTTTTGAAGAAAACATGCTTGTAGATCGCCGGCCGCTGCCTCGGCGAGTTGGTCCGAAAAATGGGCGAACGAATTCTGATCGACGTTGTTCCGGTGCTTCAGAAGGGACTCGACTCACCTGATGCCGACCAACGATTGGGCGTTTGTATTGCGCTTTCCGAAATCTTGCGGAACACGTCACGCGACGTTGTTAGTGGTCTTTGTATTATTGTTTTTAGTTTGACCACCATTTTTCACCGGTTCTTCCATTTTTCATTGTACGCATTCCCAAACCCACCTTATCGCCATTTTTGTTCGGTACCACCGTTTTCCCACGGTACCACCACTTTCCCACGGTATTACCATTTTCCCACGGCACCACGATTTTCCCACGGTACCACTATTTTCTCACGGCATTATTTTCCCACGCTACCACCACTTTCCCACGGTATTACCATTTTCCCACGGCACCACGATTTTCCCACGGTAACACTATTTTCTCACGGCACCATTTTTCCACGGTACCACCACTTTCCCATGGTACCACCACTTTCCCACGGTGACACCATTCTCCCACGGTAGTACCGTGTTCCCACGGTACCTATCACCGCCGTACCGTTTCCCCACTCAGGTGGTCATGTACTCCGACAGTCTGGTGCCAACCGTGCGAACGGCGCTGTGCGACGAATTGGAGTCGGTACGCCAGGCGGCCTCCGGCACGTTCGACGCGTTGCACACGGCGATCGGACAGAAGGCGCTCGACGAGATTCTGCTGCCGTTGCTCGAGAGACTGGTCGGTGGCTGCATTCGTGGCTTCTTGCGCTTGAGTTGGATGATTGGATGGCACTGAGTAGCTGCTTTGTGAAGTTGGGACGCACTGATTGGCTGATCTATGAAACTGGGACGCACTGATTGGTTATTTTATGAAACTGGGACGCATTGATTGGTTATTTCATGAAACTGGGACGCACTGATTGGTTATTTTATAAAACTGGGACGCACTGATTGGTTATTCTATGAAACTGGGACGCACTGATTGGTTATTCTATGAAACTGGGACGCACTGACTCGCTGCTGTATGGAATTTGTACGCACTGGACTGACTAGCAGACTGGCGTTGATTCCGAACTGAATTGCGTGAAACGATTGATTTGCTCGTTTGTTTGTGTCGTGTGAAACTGGTCACTGATTGGTTGCTTTCGAACTGCGGTCCGTGGTGCTGTCTGCTGTGATCGTTGCGCAACCAACCGGCCTCCTAGCAAGGATGGACAGTCGAAAAAAGACTTTCAACTTTCCTTTGTTTTTGTTTTTTTTCAGTCTGATGAGGAGACCGGTGAGCGTGCGCTGGACGGCCTCAGTCACGTGGTCAGCGTGAAAAGTCGCGTTCTCCTGCCGTATTTGATTCCGAAAGTAAGCGAATTCCAAAATCTTGGACCTTGGAATCATCTTTCTTTTCGGAATTCTTGTCAGTTTTGCAGCTGAACTCAGCTTTTTTATCATATTTTTCAAAAATCGAATCACCAAAAAACTGCCCCAGCTGACCGCAAAACCGGCGAACACCGTCGCACTGTCGAAGTTGTCGTGCGTCGCCGGCGACACGCTGACGCGACATCTGGATCGAATCCTGGACGCGCTGTTGTTGGCCGTGGCGGATGCGATCGGCACCGAGAATGAACAGCAGGTACAGACGGTCTTTTTGATTGAGTAAAAAGTGAATGAAGAAGGAAGAAGATATGAGCCAGAACACCTGAACGACTCGAATTGACTCGAATGTAACGGCAAACCAAATGGAAATGAATCTGTCACTTTTCGTGGAATACGGTGCGCGGGAAAGAACGGGGGATCGGAGTTGCAAGAAAGCGTTTTGGCGTGTGATGTTCGATTTCAACCGAAACCGATTCATTCGTTCCTCCGTAATTCAGCGTTTCGCATGCTCGGTATTCTGCTAAAAAAGTGACAGGTTTAGTAGAAGAATGCCGTATGGAGAGAGAGGTGATTGCGGTGGCGGTGACTCGTGCATGGGTATAATCGTGAATGAATTCAGGGGGTGAGTCTATTCAGGACTCTGGTGCATTCATGAATTTGCACGACTTATTTGCAAGTTGCAACACTGTTCTCCCGTGTTTTGGATGATCAAACGACAACCAGTTTTTTTCGTAATTCACCATTTGTCCACCTTTCCAGCCCTTATCCACTAACTTTTAATTCCATTCTTTCCAACCAGGAGTCGACACTGTGCCTGAACGTGCTGCTCGCTGTCAAGGACGAACACGGACTGACGAACATTTTCGAGCAGTTGTTGACCACGGCGTCGTCGTCCGTCCCTCCTCCTGCCGACAGCCGACCGGAAATGAGAGTGGCAGCCGCGAAGTTGCTGGCGAGCTTCTGTTCGGAGACAAAGGTCCGAGTTCGAAACAAGCCCGAAATGGCAAAAAAAATCTCTTTTTATGCTCGATGCGGCAGTTCGAAGTTACCTGAGTGATCCTGTGTCCTGTATCTCTCAGGAACTGAAATCATTGCGGCATTTTGCCGATTTTAACGTCGGAAAGCATGCAACGGTTGTGTTACCTTTGCGTGAATTGAGGCTCAGACGTTTGAAAAACCTGATGTTGACTAGAGTCTATTTCAAATATCATGTGCAATTAGCTGATTGGTTGAAACACGTGCATTCTGTACAAACCAAACGCCGCCTTCCCAGCAATGCGTGCACAGAATGCGTGCATCACGTGATCACCAGCCAATCAGCTGACTGCTTATGATCATAGAAATCGACTGCACCCTACAAATCATACGTTTGTCTCACTCATTCATTACCACTGCAGCCGTCGCAGCTGCTGCCATTCGTCAAACCAAACTCCGCCTTCCGCACAATGCGTGCACAGAATAGCCAATCAGCTAATTTCCTATGAAAATAAAAATCGACTGCACCTTACAAGTCCCACGTTTGTCTCACTCATTCATTACCACTGCAGCCGTCACAGTTGCTGCCATTCGTCGACCAACTGATCACCGGCTCACTACGCTTGTACACCGTGACGGGCACGACGGAGGCGGAGACTGCAATCGTCCAATCAGCAGTCGGTGTGCTCGGATGCGTCGGACGTGCGCTGGACGACCAACGGGACTTGTTGAACGCCGTGGGACAGTTTCGGTATTCCGTCAACCAGATGGCGGTACAGTGGACGCAGAGCAGGAAGATGAAGGATGGAGAGGCGGAGCCGGTGGTGCCCGGGCTGGCTCATGCGAAGGTGGGTGATGGGGTTTTGCGTTTTTTGTGCTTTTTTATTATTATTTACGAATGTTTTTTATAATGTTGCATGTAGGGACAACTACTTCGCCTGATACTCGTTGCGTGCGCTGCTTTTTTGCAGTTGACCAATGCTTTTGTCGAATACATGTTGAGCCATGTGACTTCGAGATTTTCTTGATCAAACATGAACGTTGGAAACGCGCCGCAGACGCGTTCAGATGTCAGCTGTAGTTTCATGAAATATCCGAATTTCTGACTGACTGACGAGAATTAGCCGACGCGGGATGTGGTCATTTTGTGGTCTGCCTTGTGTCACCCGTGTACGTCTTCCTGATCCTGGTGAAACAGCAACGCACTTTCTGAGTAGCACAATATAACCTGAGTTACAAATATAACCTGAGTTACACAATATGACCTGAGTTACAAATATAACCTGAGTTACAAATATGACCTGAGTTACACAATATGACCTGAGTTACACAATATGACCTGAGTTACACAATATAACCTGAGTTACAAATATAACCTGAGTTACACAATATAACCTGAGTTACAAATATAACCTGAGTTACACAATATAACCTGAGTTTCAAATATAACCTGAGTTACAAATATGACCTGAGTTACACAATATGACCTGAGTTACAAATATAACCTGAGTTACACAATATAACCTGAGTTACACAATACGTGAGTGAACGGTCTGTTTTTCCGGTGCAGGGCGTCCAGCCGATCGTGGCGGCGTTGCGCGAGGGCGTCCTGAACGGCTCGCCAGAGTTGAAAGAGCAATCGGCCGACAGTCTATGTCAACTGATCCGAATGTCGGACGTGGCCGCACTAAAACCGCACGTCATAAGCGTCACGGGACCACTGATCCGTGTCTTAGGCGATCGTTATCCGCCGTCGACGAAGGTGGCCATTCTGAAGACGCTCGCCGTGCTGCTGGACAAGGTTCGCAGGGTTTTTTGGTTTTTTATTGTTAGCAACGAGCAAGCAAACAGATGAAGTTAAGACACGTTTATACCTGACGTATGCAGACGTACGTCGACGTACGTCAGGTATGAACGGCAGTATGCAATAACACGGGACCTGAAGTGACGTGACGTGCCGTACATGCATACGTCTGTATAAACGGCAGTATGCAACAACACGGGATCTAAAGTGGAAGTGACGTGCCGTGCCGTATGCGCATACGTCAGGTATAAACGGGCCTTTAGGAAACTTCGAACGTTTTATTTATTGGTTGCTGAATGGAACAGAACGATTGGTTGATGATGGAAACGTTGCATGCACACCCAAACTGAGCTTCATTGGAAATTGTGCATCTTGGTTTTCATGAATGTGTTCCATTGTCTGTCCAGGTAACCACGCAGCTACGTCCATTCTTGCCGCAATTGACAAGTACCTTCAACCGATCGTTGCAGGAGCCGATTTCGCGGCCGGTGCGTTATTATTTTTAAATAATTTGCATTTTTAGATGAATTGATAGATGATAAAATCATTATATATATTCAAAATAAAAATCGATCAGTAAATTTCCTGCCAATTTTCGATCCATTCAGATCCGCATCAACGCCGCCGTCGCACTGGCACGCTTGATCGGCATTCACCCGAAACCGGACACGCTGATGCTGGAGTGGCTGAAGCAACTGAAGCAAACCGACGACCCCGCGATCAAGTTGGTGGTTTCTTGGTTGCATCGGAAAGTCCTCGTTTGAAATTCGGGAATTTTTTTGTGACACGCGTGTTCTGTGGTCGCACTGTCGGACTGGACAGAAACAGACAAACACACTGGCCGAATATTGCAACTCGCATGTGTGCCGGTGCGTTTGTGTGTCAGGAAATACGCGGAACTTCCGTCACAAAAGTGAAAGTGCAGACTGTGTTCAGAACAGGACTTCTTCCGCAAAAGTATCTGTTGTTGTTAGCTCGATTGATAACTGAAAATGAAACAAAAACTGACCGGACCGCTTGCGAAGTCGTTTCTGACACTGATTTGACTCGAAAATTTCACGATGTTTTTCGAAACACATCACTCACTATTCGATTCACGCCATTATCCAGAAAAACCCAGAAAAAACGTTGTTTGATAAAAAGTTCAAGTTCAAGTTCAAGTTCCCACAATTCTTTTCCGACTCAAAACACACCACTCAACCCCAGCACTGCCATTTCTTCCAGAGAGACGCTGTTGTTGTGCTGCCGCGGCGGTGCGCTGAACTCTTGCGTCCGTCTTCAGTCGGACACCCTAACCAGCATTCTGAACACGGTGTTGCCACTGATGGAGTCGACCTCGGACGACGCCTCCGCCTATCGGCCGGCAGCGGGCGCTTGCGTCGGCGCTGTGCTCGCCGTCGGCCAATCGCTGACGGACGCGCAGCTCGCCGATCTGATGCGAGAGAAGCTGCTCGGTTGGTTCGCGTTTTTGTTTCGTACAGTCGGGTTTTTGAAGCCTGTCAACTGGTGTGCAAAATGCAGAGACGCCAAACGCTGTGAATTTTTCGAAGAAGAGCGAACGCACATTTGGTGAAACTTGGTCCAAATTTTGGGCATGCTGGTAAAGTTAGCGGGGTCTTTGCCTGTTCCGCGGCTCCATCCCGCCTGTTCCTGGTAAGCTCCAAAGCCCCCGGAACCCCCACCCCGTTCACGACTGCTGATTTCTGTTGTTGTTCTCATCCACAGACAGCGACCCGTGCGTCGCGTGGCAACAGCGCCAGGCACAAGTGGTCGCCGTTCAAGTGGCCGTCCGTCACGACGCCACCGCACGCCTCTGGACTCTGTGCTCCGAGCAGATCCGACGTGCTCTGACCGAGTACGCCGGGGCGGATCGTGTGCCGATCGCCTGCGCTGCGCTGAGGGCAATTGGGCTGCTGCTGGTGAAGCAGAGGCAGAGCGGTTGGTTGGTTTTGGTTTGGTGAATGTGGAATGTTGAGTGAGGTTGAGGTTGATTGTGGATGTTGATTGTTGAGGTTGCTCTTGTGAAACAGAGGCAGTGCGGTTGGTGCTGGAGGGTTTTGTTGCTCTTGAATTGGTGTCATTTTGGACATCGAATATTTTGGATGACATCCAAAAAAACGCGTTATTTATCAATAGTACACCGTTTTCTTTTGGAAATGTTCTTAAATTTGCGAAACTGCTATCATGCTAACAGGCATTTTGTTCGAACAAAATGCAAAAATAAAAATTTCATAAAAAGTTCATAAGAGTCAAAATTGCTGATTGGTTGCCCCGAGTCCGTCTAATTCGCACCAGTGTAACGTGCTTGAAGGGGGTTGTTCGTATGACACGCCAATTTGACACTTTTTATTTTATTTTCTGCAGATTCGCTGGACAAACCACTGTTGCAGTGCGTGTGCCGTGCGATGAACAATCAGTTGAACGATGTGAGTGCGTCTTTCGCATGTCAATTTAGCTACGGCATCGCATTTTTGCATTTTTTGAACGATAAATGTTGAAAGCTGAAAGCTTTTTTCCGAGTTTGAAAATTCACGTTTTCAAACCGTTCAATTTTGCCTCACGAGTCAAATGCGATGCCACAACCTACGGTATTTTCCGTGGTTTGATATCGGAGATGCGCCCTTTTTACAATTCAACTTTTGGTCGTGCACTGGGCAGTTCGCAGGCTGAAAACGCTGGTGGTTTTGCAGGCAAATAAAGATTGCGAGTATTTCTTCTGTCGTGAAATGCCTTATTAACTAAAAAACAGAGCCTTGGATCGGATTCTAAATTTCAAGACTGAAACTGTGTTTTCGCAGGTGAAGCAACTGTCCGCTGTTGTTATTCATCACTTGGCACGTACGTCGCACGGCTTCAGTGTCGCAAGCGATTTGCAGGCAATGAAGGTGAGTTCAAAAAAAAGGAAATCCCCAAAAAAAACGTTATAAATACGCCAAAGAGCAATAGTCTTCAATTCAACGATACTGACAGTTCGACGTAACTTAACAAGCCAAAAAACTATGACGATTAGCGCACTGTTTCTTGCTTTTGCGGTTTAATGCTCTAAACGCATTGTTAGAAGATGAGCCCAGGGTAAAAACCGTACCTAAAAAACCTAAAAACATCCATTCGTTTATGAGTTACAGTTTTTCGCTCTAAAATTTCCAGCTGGTCGTCAGCGCACTGGTGAACGGCTCGAAAGAAAAAAATTCTGGCGTCCGATGCGCCGCTGAGGAGGCGTTGGTCGCTGTGTTCAGACTGAGGGACACGCAAGTGGGCGACAGCGCGTATCAGGTGGGCGGTTTTATACTTGGTGAAGACAAGTGTTTTGTTGAAGATTTTTCAGTTTTATGGCATTTGGCACGTTTGATTCAGGCGTTTTTTGGTCTGTATTGTAGGCAGAACGGGATTTATCACGTTTTCATTCGTTTTTTTTGTTCAGATTTTCAAAGTACGGAACAGACTATTTGAGATCATATCACTATTTGATATGCCATCTATATGTTGAATTCACATTCGCAAATGTATAGATTTACTTTCAGGCCTTGAAAGTAGGTACCTTTGCTGGTCTTGAATGTAATTTTGCAGGCCTTGAAAAATTTACGTTTACACGCCTCAAAATTTCATTTTTTTCCATCAGGCCTACATCGGAACGCTTGAGCCGGGCGCACGCGAGGCGCTGTCGGATGTCTATAGCAAAAGTTTGGCGCGACTTTTGAAGCAGCCGGATTCCGCGCCGCCGCCGTTGGATGACATGCGATTGGAGGCGGCTTAAGCGGCATTCATGAAGCAGCATTTAGTGACGCGTAGCTGTGTTAAAACATACTAAACACTGCTTCATGAATGCCCCTTTAGTCGCGAGATGATTGTTCTCAATTAATGTCGAACACGCGTTTTGTGTGCGCTTAACTGATTGGCTACATCATTTTTGATGCAGCTCAATTTTGATTGGTTGAATTGGATGTATGGAGCCAATCAGTTTTCTGAACTTAGAGTTTTGGATAGATGGTAGATGGATGAGCACCATAATTTAATGTCTTCGACTGTAAAAATCTTTGAATTTCGGTTGTCTGGATTGTTGTTAGGAATTGTGATGAATGGTTACCTGTTTTGTATTGTTTGATTGTTATTCGGTATCGGTTGAGCTTCGTAATTGTGTGCAACGGTCTGATTGGTTGGTATTTTTTTCGATTGGTCTTATCGATCGTAAGATGACAAGTGGAGTGGTGAACACCAACCACAAGGCAGGTTGCGGAGCAAGCTCCGCAAAACTGCGGTTCGTGTTTAACGCCACGGCAAATCGGCGGCCAAATCGGTTCCGAAATGAGCAGCCGGTGAAACAATTCTGATTCGGTGATTGGCTGCCTCAATCTGCTCATAACCGATCAGCTGTTTGCATGCAAATTGTCTGTTGTTCGCCGTGGATTGTTGTTGATTGTTGATTTGCGTTTCCTCGGCTTGTTTCTCGGTCGGTTGGTTGATTTTGATTTTACGCAAGATGTTTAATTTAAAAAAAATGACCGGATCTTTATCGGTTTCCCGCATTGCCTTGTTCTTTTTCCTGGTTTTGTTTGTTGTTTATGTTTATTGTTGTTGTTGCTGTTTTTTGTTTGAACTTTCACTTTTGCAAACCTGTGTTGCGATGTGAATTTTTCTATTGTGGTCTTTGTTTAGTACCAACGAGAACATGAGAATTGTGATCACTGGATAAAAAAAGTTCTAATGTTGCAAACGTGTTCCACGGACGTTGCTGTGGAAATGCAGTCAAAATGTTCTTTTTGCAAAGTGCGTGCATCTTCCAACACGCCCTTACATGACTTCTTTGTTTTTCTTTTCAATTACTCGGCTGTGCTTCACCAGTGCTTCCAACAACAGTATTATCTTGCTCTTCGTGCTGTCGTGTTAGCGAAACCAATGGCGCTTGAAAATGTCCGACCAAGTTTGTGAATTTCAAATAAACGTTTCCAGAAAACTATCCGGATATTTATTCGGAAAATATAGCGAAAAATGGCCGAACGCTTCCACGGCGGCACCCACGGCACGCTGACGAGCGCGCTGCCGCTGGAATTGACCGGGCGCATTTTCTCGCTCATCTCGTATGACGAGCTGGCATCACTTCGTCTGGTTTGTTTTAGTTTTTGTTTTGTTTTTAGTTTCGCTTTTGTTTCTTTTTTCGCAATTATTTATGAGCTGATTGATTGAGGAACGGTGGTGGTGACGGACAACAAGGGGCGTGCCTTTACTCTATATGGTATTCTGTCTGGCAACACGACATTATTGCAAACTACTGTGGTGATTAAGAAATAATGCAATACAACTGTACAAACGCTTTCGATCTTCACACATTTCAATAATTCTACTTCGCGACCGCGGAGGCGCTTTCAGCAAGATGATCGTGTCGAGACCGAATATGGTAGATACCGTACTCCGAGACAGTGAACGAGTCCCTTCCTAGCTGTGGGCATCTTGTTAGATCGAAGAGGTGCTTACAGCAAGATTATCGTGTCGAGACCGACTACGGTAGATACCGTACTCCGAGACCGTGAACGAGTCCCTAGCGGTGGGCATCTGTTACTGCTCTGTTCTGGCACCACGCTAATTCGAAATACTACCACGTAATCAAGCAATGGACAAACAACCCCGACAAGAACGCTCCTTTCTCAAACGTGGTTGTTCGTTCGGCCAGGTCGGCAAATCGTTCGACATCGTCTGCCGACTTGTGTTGAACCGCGGTCTCCGTCTACTAGAGCACCAGCACGCGCGACTGCTGCAGACCGTGAAATCGCGGCTGCCGCGACGCGAGTCGGACCGTAGGAAGCATCAGCTGGCGCGACACAGCGACATTCTGACGGCCGTCGAGACGCGTCTGAGGTTGGTGCACGGGGCTTGTTGGAGATTGGAGTGGTTGTGCTGTTCTGTTCTGTTCTGTTCTGTTTTATTCGGCGCTCTTTAGCGTCAGGCAAATCCACAAGGAAACAGGCTTCAAACCAGCATGCTGGGTACACAGCCAACCCCCACCCCCGTATTCGACCCCGCAATGTTGTGCGCTGGGTTGGGTTTGAAATGTGCAGTTGACCCATGTTGGGTTGCCACACGGGACGGGGCTTCCGTGAGATGAGACACCGACACCGTATCAGCTGGTAGCAAACATGGTCAAATGTCAAAACTTCACCTCTATAACTGCACGGTATTGTTTCAACGTGCGTGGTCGTCGAAATTTCGGAGTTATTGGAAAGGAAATGTAAAATGGGAAAACTGAATTTCTGTTCTTTCTTGACGATCACAAGGAAATCGTCAGCGGTACAATCGCGTCGAAGATACCGTACTACATAGATAGATGGACAGTTTCCCGTACGGCTTCATATTGAAAAGTGCATGTATCATACATCTGGCATCTAACCCAGCGAATCCTTTCAATCATATTCTTTTGCAGCCTACTAAACATGACCTACAGCAAGTACATCGACACGGATCAATGTTGTTTCATTCCGGGACGCGTGTTAGACGAGGCATTCTTGGTGCTTCGCACGGTTGAACGGTCGCTGAACACGAATCAGGAACTGCTGAGGCCGCAAGAGTTATTGCAGGTGCAGTCGAACAAACGAACCCATGCAGTTTTGTGCGTTGACAAAAGAGTTCATCCCTTCAGATACCATTTAACGGCTATACCAGGCGTATCTGTAACTTAATCCAGTCAATAATAGGAATCTCAACTATATTTGTTGGTAACTCCTGACCATATGATGTAGTGATCTCTATTTCTGTGCAATAGGCTTCTTCACCAATTCCTGTTAATCTCCATTGTATTTCGCCTATCATCTAGAGGGTTTGACGGTTCCGTTTGCACACAAAATCCCTCACTTCTTTTCATCCGTCCTCCCTCATATTCAGGAGCTCCGTGACATCTCCAGCATGGCGATGGAGCACTTCGACGAGCACATTGCCCCGAATCTTCGTAGTTCGTTCACGACCTCGGCCGGGGCGGCCGCGCGCGCAAGCACAAGGTCGAGTGGTTTGAAATTTGAAATGCTTGAAAAGTTTGAAAATTGTTCTTTTTCTCATGCAATGAAACTGTGCACATGCAATTTGTGCATTGTTGGATTTGTATCTGGTATGCTGATTAATTGCGTCAGCCTGATTGAACCAATCAGTGAGTCGCATTTGAAAAACATCTAATTGTCTGTGAACGTCACCTTCAACGTCGAAATTTTGATCGGCCCAACAACCCTCTCTAAAATCTGACTGAGTCTTTTCCCTCCCAGTAATTAATTGACTTTATATTTCCCTTTCTTCAGCGCCACCCCCGTAGCGCTGACGCCACTCACACAGATGCCCATACTGCAACATTTGGGCGGTTGTCACAAAATAAACGACACAATTTCACTGAACAGCTCGTTGCTGCTGCGCGGTTTCCCGCATTCGGACAATAGTAAGATATATTTTCTTCTTTGTGTTGACGAAAATAATGTTTGGTGATTCGTTGGAACCGAAGTAGCAACTTATCGTTGTTAAATTTAAAATGCAACGGTTAATGGTCTCATACGCACACAAGGAATATGCAGAATGCAGCCAATAAGAGGACAGCATTTGAATTTTCAGAAGCACGATTCCACCGGTTCTAAAAGTGGTTCGGAACTCAAGTGGTTACCGATGAGGCTAACTCTCTTCTAATTTAATCTGATGTTCAGGCCGAAATATAGAGAACCTCCATTTCCATACGACCTGGTTCTTTTGTAGTTCCTTTCTACAGTCAAACTCCACAACATATCCAACTAGCCGATTGGTTGGTGGTCACGTGATGCATATGCATTCTGTGCCAACCAAACTCCGCCTATACAGCAATTCATGTACAGAATGCGTGCATCAACCAATCAGCTAGTTGGCGATGTTGTTGAGTTTGAGCGTGGTGGTCACTTTCTGATGTTAACGGTTTTTTTTCTGTTCAGCTGACCGACGTGCGTCTGCTGGTGGAAATGCGGTCTGTTTGTTGAGTTCACCAACATCCGTGGTCGCTTCGCCAACGGATCTGCAGCGGGATGTGCGACGACTGAAGGTTGCGTCGAGTTTTTTGTTGACAGTTCATTTGGTGTAATCGTCTGTTATGCGGTTCTATTTGTTAAAGTCCGAGCGAAATGACGCTTTTTTTACTTTGAAAATAGCTGCTCAAGCAGTTCAGAATTTGGTTGTTCGCTGACGATAATCAATTTTTTGTTAGTCGCAAAAATGTATGATTGCGTTTTTTTTACTTAAGTTTGGCGATCTTGTTTTTAATGTACGATAGTCACTGCCATGCACTGATTCTGCCGTCCAAGTAAACCGAAAACATTTTATCTCCAAAGGCAACTTCGAACCTATACCTTTGAACTTTTATATCAAAATCGATCCACTGTCCAAATATCAAAGTCTCTCATGATCGAATTACTGTCCGCAAAAAACTCACTTTTCGCAGGGTCGTGTTCGCAAACTGAACGCGCTCTGTGCGGCGTCGACGAGCGAGACGGATCGACTGAAACAGGCGCAGCAACGGCTTCGCAAAGAGCACGGCGACCAGCGACGCCTGTTGCACGCCAACCAGCGGGTGGTGAACGGGCAGACGCGCAAGATTGACGCGTTGAGCCGGACTGTGAAAGAGGTGTTGAGTTTTTGTTGATTTAATTTGTTTAAAACGATTTTTGAAATGATCCTCCCCGGACCCGGTCGACTACGTTCGGTTTCTAGCACAATGATGATGCACAGTAACAGACAAAAACACGCTCACACAAGCGATAGTACAGCAGTACGCGTGTTAGCATTTACAGAAGTTATGAAAAGAAATAGTTTCGTCACGCGTGACGGCGTGATTGTGGCAATTCGCTGTGACCGGTCGACTCGGGCCACTTCACTGATTTTGAATTTTGCCACAACAAGCATGAAGAAACTGCTTTCCGCATTGAGTCGCAACACCAAAAGTCGCAAATAAAAGACAATACAGGGTGTTAAAACCAGAACTTCACCGATCGTTTTTGCAGTTGAGTCGCCGACTCCTGGAGACAAACGCGCGTCTGACGGATGCGCTTTCGGATTTCCCTGCGACGACGACAACGAACAACAAAGAAGAACCGTCAAATGCTGCTGTCGCACCGTCGCGTGGTTCCACCGGTTGGTTATGCGTGTGTCTTTTTTTACAGAAAATGATCAACTCATGTTTAATTCGAACACGCTTCTTTTCTGAAACTCTGCGGTTTTTTCCGAGACACAAGTTCACAAACTTCAGCAGCAGCACCGAAAGCGAAACGCGCTGCTAAAGCGGGTACCAGCCGAAAGACGGTTGGCAAGCAGTCGAATGTGGCGTCGACGTTGCGTAAAGTGGGCGAGACGACGAGAAAGCGTAAAATCGACGCGGCTTCCACGGAGGATTCCAGTCATGCGAAGTGTTTACGGCGCTCGTCGCGTTTACGCAAATGATTCTTTCGCTGTGCATTCATGAAATAGTGTTTAGTGACGCATGGCTATTAGTAGCACTACAACAGAGCGTTCATGAAAGTTGTAGTTTTTTGCTGCTGCTGCGGAAACGTATCGCACTAATTTAGCGTCAGCCAGATTACACGTGAGCTTCATGAAACGCCATTAGCGTTCGCAACTGTGACGCGTAGCTGTGCAAAAGTAAATTCGTTTTGCATTCATGAACAAATTGTTTTCAACGGTAGCTGTGCGAGTTTTGAACCAAATTCAATGAATGCACCTTACTAGTGAAAAGTGATAATTTGATTGCTGATTACTATCAATTCTTGTTCATCCATCCATCCATCCATCCATTTTATTTCGCGAAAAGCAGGAAACTCCGATAAAACTGTATGAACAGCATGAAATTCGGAGACCCAACATCAGTTCATCAGCAAACACTTTACAGTTGAACCGCATTTCCTCGTGCGTGAACGCAGCTGATTGGCTGCTTTTGAATTGAGCATGCTGAATAGGTGTACTGTACATGTACAATCAGTCTTGGTAAATCTAAATCTTTCTTGGCTATTAGGGAGGTGTTTGTCAAACTATTCTGTGCAGGGTCTTGTCGAGACCCAATGTTGCTTGCAATATCTTTTATTTTGGTCCCGCGTGTCAATGCGCGCATAAATGGGTAAGCAGTCTCATGCACGACGCGGGAATTCAAAATTGACAAAAGGATCCGAGGCCCCTAAATAAGGCCGGGTCACTTAAATTCTGGATTCTATTCTGAATTACCACATAAAGATTGATACTTGGTTCCTTTCACGTCCACAACCGCATTGAGTCGCAGGTCTTAATGTAAAGATTATAGTTGTGTTCCGATTTCTATTCCACATTTTGATGGTAACGTTTTGCTGTTCAAGTGGGAATGGTGAACGTCTGTGAACGGCTTCATATATGCCAGCTGATTTTACCGTGACCCTCGGTCAAAGTGATGGCTGCTTTTAAATTTTATTATTATTTCAACGTTATACTTTACACATTGATTATTAAGTGAAGCAAATTTTCCATTCTTCTGTAAACATAAAGCATAGTTTATACAACAATACAGGCGCGCTTGTTGCAAGCAGAGCAGAAAACGTTTGAGAAAAAAGGCCGATGCAAATATTTCGAAATGTGGGAAAAATTGTCGAGAAGAAAAATTCTTGATCTTGATCACCAAAAAAACAACAACAATCACAGTAACTGTCACCAGTGACAAAAGCAAGAAAAAGGTTTCTGTACACAGGCTCGCAGTGCAGCTGGTTATTTGTAAATTCAGCAAATTTTTGATTTTTGGGTTTTAAAAGGCAAGAAGAAGGATTAAAAGACATCTGTAACACAGAAAATTAACGAATCGAAGCAGACAAATTGAACGCCAACGCATTTCATTTTTTAGATAGGACACACTGATTGGCTGTATTTATAACGAATCAGCGTATCCAATTTTAATCGAATTCATACAACCAATGAACTAGCATTTTTCGTAAAAAAAACCTGTCACCGAATTTATATGATCACAAAAGCTACTAACACAGTCTCTATACAGTAACACATCGAAACGGACCCGCAAAAAGTGCAAAAAAGTCAAATGCTTAACAGGCTATAACAACGAACAAAATAGTGTGTTCTCTTTTTTATATACTCGTAAACGCTTTTAAATTGAATTGTGAAAGAATAGGTGGTTTTCCGAAATTCCAGAGGTACCATTTCAGAATCAAAATTACATCAATCGATTAAGATCACAATCAAAGAATCGATGAATAAATACAATTACACAAATACAGTTATGGTGTACAACAGAAAATGTTTTTGCACCTCAAGAAATAGATGATAAGAAATCTGTTGGCAAAAAAAGTTAGAGAAAATGCTCTTTAAAAGATTTTGTGTACTGTATAATCTTCTTCAAAACCAATGACTAAAATCGAAACGGTTCAGTTTGTTCAGACACTGCCAGATAATATAAAACTTTACAAATTATGATACACTGTTCAGTGAATCTGTTCTGTACACGACACACGAAACATGTACAACTTGAACTAAATTGAAATTTCAAAAAAACAAAATTACTGGTTTCAAAATTCGAACCAACATCAGAGTTCTTATGCTACGTACACGCCTAACGACCACCACGACGGGTTGTTGACACGAGACCTTTTTCGAGCGCCTTTTGCATGGAAAACTGAAAATGAAAAATGGAAAAATTACCTCACACAGGTGTTTCAAGGATTCACCTTAAGTGGGCCATATAGATACATTTTGAGAACCGTGCACATTGTTGTAAAGCAATTCAAAAATGTCAAAAAGGCACACATTCGCTTCGAGGCGACTACCGAACGTAACACAGCAAAATTCACGGTTCTCAAAAAAAACTCGAAGCTTTTGCCTGGGGGGATGCCGAGATAGGCAAACATTTTCACGCATGACGCGGGAATTCAAAATTGGTGAAGTGATCCGAGCCGAGTCCCCTAAATAGGGCCGGGTCACTTAAGCCATTTTGGATTGCCACATAAAAAAATCGAAACTGGTTTCCATTTGACGTCTGCGCAAACGCATTGAGACGCAGAACCAAAAAACTGATAGTACCGCCAGTTCACGCCAAAAATACCGCCCGCGTTTAAAATCGCCGCCACCTTTCTGCAGTCGAAACTCTAAATTATAGGGAATCAGCTGATTGGTTGCTGATTGATCACGTGATGCCTAGTTTCTTTACAAAAATCGCCGTGAAAACTGAATCGGCTTCGCACAGAAAGTATGCGTGGTCACGTGATCAGCAAGTAATCAGCTTATTGCCTATAATTTCGAGTTTGACTGTAAAGGCCCGTTCATACTGACGTACGTCGACGTACGTCAAAGGCAAGTCTCCATGAACGGTAGTATGCAATAACACAAGACCTAGCGTGCCGTGCCGTACCGCACATGCATACGTCTGTATGAACGACAGTATGCAATAACACAAGACCTAGCGTGCCGTGCCGTACCGCACATGCATACGTCTGTATGAACGGCAGTATGCAATAACACGGCACCTGAAGTGACATGACGTGCCGTATACGCATACGTCAGTATATGAACGGGCCGTAACACTGCCAATTCTCACCATTTTAAACGGATAGTTCGCCTCGCCACAGCGCTTGCACGCCTGCGCCTCGTTCGCGCGACACCGGATCGACTGCCACCGATGGCCGCAGCCGGCACGGACGCAGCGGAACAGACCGAACGATTCGGACGCGCCCTGGTAGGGAGTCAGCGCGTTTGGACTCGACTGCTGCGCGATACGCTGAAGAGAAGGCGGAGAGTGGTGATTATTGGTGGGTGATCGTGACAAGAAACGGAAGTTTTGAAACGAAATGCGAAGTGTCATGCCACGGTTAGGTGAGGTTGCATGTCACTGGTGATTGTGGCTGATTGGTTGGTGGACTTTCAAGAGGGGCACATCACTGATGACGCCACCTATCTTCTGGATTCATTCATTCATTCATTTTTTATTTCGCAAGAATGCGGGCTGCTCCGAGCTGTTAAGACAGCATGAGATACGGAGATATGGATATGATGACGGCTACGCCGAAATGCAGAGAACTACCCTACAACTTGGTTGACTTTGTCTGTGGTTCGACTTGCTTGATGCAAGCGCCTGGGTGAACGGTTGTTGTGAAGCAGCGAGACTTCTTGTCTGCTGGAGATTCGATCTAACCTGTCACGTAAACTGAGTCCTCGTCGGAAGACCGCGCACCTTTACACCGGAGTCAACAATTTGTTGCACGATCATCACAGACAAACACATCGGCACACCTGCCGTGTCTGCGTGCGACGGTGATGTTAGACTCGAGTGAAGAAAAAGTGCGCGATCATTCACTGACCCGTTCACCACCGGTGATCAGATCACTTTTTTCCCCGCACCCAACGAAAGAGAAGAGACAATCCATATAATCTGAAAACTTTGTGACCTCTATAACTGCCTCTGAAGGTGCATTCATGAAGCAGTATTTAGTGACCACGTAGAGCTATGTTTTAACGCAGCTACGCGTCACTAAATAATGTTTCATGAATGCCGCTTAACAAAACCATCTACCGAATAGCGAACGAACCAGCTGACAGTCCTGAATGTAATGGTCGCCGGGCACCTTGCAGCACTCGCAGACGTACGTCGGCGGCGGCACACTGCGCGACTCCGCCGAGAACAACGCCTGCTGGAACTGGCGGAACTCCTCCGCGCTCAGGCCGAGACTGTCCGAGCCGTCATTCTCGTCGTTGCCCGGTCTATTACTGTTGTTGTTGTTGCCGGACGGCGTCTCATTCTCCGTGTCGGCGGTGCTACTGGTGTGGTTATT
This sequence comes from Theristus sp. LFF4_11, assembly GCA_030248135.1. Classification (NCBI taxonomy): domain Eukaryota; kingdom Metazoa; phylum Nematoda; class Chromadorea; order Monhysterida; family Xyalidae; genus Theristus; species Theristus sp. LFF4_11. The sequence continues at coordinate 42,843 of JASANC010000456.1, read as the reverse complement.
GCTAGCACTGTTGCTACTGACGTTGCTACTGTGCGTGCTACAGTCGGAGGAGGCTGGAGAGGACATCTGCGAGGCGTCCCAGCTTCGGGATACCTGTGCGAAAAAAACACATTCATTTTCAGGCTTTTCAGTGATTGAGAAATTTATTGAAATTAAAAACGTAAAGTCAGAAGGCACGATCGGTTATAACGCAGTTATGCTGCACAATCAACAACAAACACACAGAATATCGTGTGCAACATTACCACATTACTATCGATTGCAATGTTCAGACCACCTTCAAACCGAATATTGCTCAGTAAACCAAGTTGTTAATCAAACCGTCCGCACACGAAAACAAACCGAACCAAACCAAACGCACCTTTTTCATTGCCACCGGGACCGAAACACCATGATTATTGCCACAATCGCCGTAATATTCGGTGAAATCGTTATACGGGCACGAGTAGCCGCGACCCGCGAACGGTATGCGACCCGCCGCCAGTGCGGGCATCTGAACGGGCATCATCGGTGGTGCGGTACTCGGGAACACAAAGGCACCCTCACCCTCGATGTCGATGTTGTTTAGCATCGCTGTTGTCACCGCTGCGTTGTAGTTGTCGGTTGGTGGGCTGACCGACGAGAACGGGGACTGGACGGGCTCCGAGGGCTGGTCGGAACGCGAGCCGGCCGGTAGCGGTCCGATCACGCTGTCCTGGAATGGAACGGTCCGGTTTTTTTTAATTTCTGTAGTTCAATTTGAATTTGTGTGCATGTGGCTGATTGGCTGGTCTTGAATTCAGCGCCCGCTGCAGTCAATCAGCGTGCATTGTCAAATGTCAAATGTCTAATTCACAATGTCGAAAAGGCACAAATTAAAGAATTTTAACGAGATGCTTATGCCGCCTTATTCTCCATCGCCGAGCAAAGTGACGGCGCATACCGTAAAGTCTTGCATATAAGGTCTCCTTATATAAATTTGAAAATTAAAAATTTCTGAAAAAAGTGGAATTTTGTGTGACAACCTTATAAGTGGGAGGAGGTTTTATAAAGCGAAGATCAGGAATTCCGGGCCTTATAAACGAGGTGGCATTTTGACCAAGCCAAAAATTTGAATTTTTTGGTTTCCCGCCGTGTGACACTCCACCCACTTTTGGGTGGGGGTCTTATAAGTGGGAGGAACCTTATATGCAAGACTTTACGGTATTTATTTTTGGACGACATGAGAAAGTAACCCCCCCAAGCAACACAGGCGTATTGACAGACTAGTGCAGTAGCGCATAGCCGAACATCGTGTGGTTACCCACAAAAATCGTCACTAGTTCCATAAAAATGAACAAAATAACATCGTTCAACCAGTCCACTTTTACGGTCGAACTAAGCTAGGTAGAACGGCAGAACAACTCAAACAAAAAATCTGTCGTTAAAACAGACCAAAATTGACAAACTTCATGAGTGACCGGTCTAACATTCAGCAAAAGTTTATGCAAACAAATTCCAACCTACCATCGAGACAGCGCTGGCCGCCCTTGCTCTCAATTTGTCCATCTCCCAGGGCATCGGCGACCAACAAGTGCCGCTGTTCAGACAGAGGAACTCCGGTTTGCTGGAATTGTCAGGCACCGGCACGGGTGACGGCGGATACCGGTGCATGATAACGGGGAGCTGGTAGTTCCCGAAGTTGTTGCCAAGCCGACAACGGGGACACTGTATGTACAAATAGGTAGATGGATTGTTTGGATCAGCGCTAGAAATCACGAAACTACCGAGTAGTGTTTTTCTTTTCACTCCCGAGTTCCGTCAGTCAATTAATTAATTGATCGTATGTTTTGTAGAAAATGCTCTCGGCTGTACAAAAAAAGAAGTTGGTTGCACGGATGTATGTGGCGCGCGGGCAATTATAATCTGCAACATTAATAACAAACAATTATTATCGAATTTTAGTGGCGCGAGAATGGTTAGGCAGAGAAATGATGTAATCTCTGTGTGATGTTTCCAACCAACCACACTTCCCAGTAAATGTGTAGCAGGAAAAATCCAGTTCTACACGCGCAAACACACATGCAAATGAGAAAACCAATAAGTGTGGTAAATTCGCAAAAAAAACGTTATTGCAGCCGCCGCATGCTGCTGCTTACGATTGTGGAGCAGAGATTAAAAAGTTACGATGGAAAATATGCTACTGCAAATTATTCTCAAAACTCAACAGTTTAACTTCTTGCGCAGAATAAGAAAATTGCTAATAATAGCGCGCAAAACAGTAAGCAACCAAACAGAACAATACGAATGGAACTTCCGAAATCAGTGCTGGAAGATATGTTGTGCTTGTGTGCGTATTACACAGATCCGTGTCCACGTACGAACATGCTCGTCGTCGCAAAGAAAGATGCAAACGCGCAACATGAAAATATGAGAGCGGCAAAAAAATAAATAGAAAAAAGCCATGCGTTCTGGTGCCAAAAGACAACAACGAGCAGTGGCCACGTCACATCATACACCATCGACTGACTGACTCTGCACGATTGTGTTGTAGCGGAGGCCACCCAGAAGTCTCGGCTTTGCTCTCTATTTAAAGTCACACCCTGTTTGAAAATATCTTCTGTGCGTGATAAGCTTCAATCGTGTGCATCCATGTGGTCGTGCGAAATCTCGTCAAATGAAAAAAATAATGCTGGTTGTCTAGCCAAAAAAACAGTCATAAGCTCCCCGCTAATGCGGTATAAAGAAGCAGAAGCCACCGCAAGAACATGTTTGACGTTGTGAAGTTGTTGAACGTGCTGTCCACGGTTGCACTCGTCAGACTGGTCATTGGGCAGTTTTTGGCAACTGGTGACAAGACACAAGCAAACAATAACGGTGAGCATAGCAGATTTTGTCGGGTAGTTCTTTGTAATTTATTAGCGACATCATATGCAAGACTTTACGGTATTTTTATAGGTGTTTCGTATTCAAAACCAACCAAAACTTCTATCTACAAAGAAACCCACAGCCATGGTTTATTTCGCCTGGAAAATACACAATTTTCTGTCCGGAGTTTTCCATGCCTCGACTGCACCATTTGACCAACACAAACGCAGCCTGCACTTGCACAGCATCCGAACGCCACTCCGCTGTTTGTGTTCTGTTTTGCAGCTGCACAAGTGGCGGTCGCCCTCGTCGTGCCGGGCGGCTCAGAGCCGACGCTGCAAATTTACGAGCCGTCCAGCGGCCATTTGGTGCCGTACATCGGTATGCCGTGGGCGAACGCACGACACTCTGCCGCGATGCTCTGGAACGAGGACACGGCCGAGTTGGTGGTCGTGGGCGGCTGCACGGTCGCAAACTGGAGCGCAGGTGAGCGCAGCAGCACACCCGTCCTGCCAGAAACGCGAACGTGCCAAGAAATCAATGGTTTGGTGCGGCGGTGAATAGATGTTGACGGTCTCATCAACGCTATGTCAATGTCCTCGCCACTAGAGGGGACAGCCTCTAAGCCCCGCCCAGTCCCGGTGATCTGAGCCCTACACACATCTCGATTTCGGTGCACATGCACGATTGATGAGCAAACATTGCAAAGTTTCTGAAGTGTTTGTCCAATCGATTGTCTCACAATAACACGGAAAAGCGAGTTCATGCGTTCTACACCTATATCCTTCTTGAACTTTGGTTATATGTATGCAGTTTTATGAAATGACAACAGCCTTTGCAGGAGAGTCCAGCCCAAAGCAGGGCTGTACAGCAGCCGACAGCAGTAATCAAGTCGACCGTTTCAACCCGGCTCGTGGCCTCTGGAGTCGCACAGGCTCGCGAATGCGATTGACCAGAGTGCGACCGTCACTTGTGCTGCTTGATGGAAAATTGCTCGTGTGCGGATGCCAAAATGGAGACTTAGGTTAGGCGGCGGAATAGGGGAATAGGCGCGATAGTCCAAACCGTGATAGTTCAGGCCGCAAAAATCCAGTCCGCGATTATCCAGAGCGCGATAGTCCAGGCAGCGATTCTTACTGTAATTCAAAGTTCTGTAATCTGCGAAATAAGTGACAGGTTTAAACAAACACACTGCAGGTTGTGAACACAGCTGCGAGTGGCGTCCGTCACGAGATCATGACGCTCCTTGGACATTATTCAACACGTCTGTGGTCATGCACGACCACGTTGGCGTGCTGCACCAGGTAAATATCTTGTGAAACTTTGCGTGCGCTTTTCAATCAGTATTTTTCGGTATATATTGCAATGACAGATTTGAACACACAATCAAAATGTGCCAGTGTGTTTGTATTTACATGCAACGTGAAATATGTCACTGATAACATGCACGGCACTCAACAAAACTGGTGCACAAAGATTGTATCTATTATGTATTTGTGTGTTTCACATTGCAAAGCGCATTTGCATTTTCCAAGACTGGCTCGCATCACGTGCATTACAGAGCGACTTTTACACAATCGGCGGGCGTCGGTCGTCTGCGAATGAGAACAGCGCATATCGGCTGCAGTTGAGTGCGACTGGCGCCGCAGCCCGGTCGAGTGGTCGCAGGAGGGACGCCGGACGAGACTTTGACAACGTGAGATGGGTGAAACTGAGCGACATGCGGCGAGCACGCTGCAACCACGCGGCCGCCTCCGACGGCCAGCGACTGTACGTCTGCGGCGGCGAGATGCGCAACACGTGCGAGTACTACGACACGACCACCGGGCGCTGGCACAAACTGCCCGTCACATTTCGCTACGATCGCCATGCGCTGCAGTTGGTCGCCATCGGTGAGTGCCCGTTTTGCGTTCATGAAAACATACGTGGTTCTCATTTCGTGCGATACTGCTGTCGCGAGTGAACGCATTCATGAATGCACTGTTGCAGGCGCGCAGCGTTTACTGGCGCTCGGCGGGTACTCGTACGTGGGTCGCGGTGTGCTGAACAACGTTGACAGTCTGATGCGACGCTACGACGGACTGCACTGGGAGCCGACTGGTGTGCAACTGAATCTGCCGTCGGACAGTCACATGGCAGCGGCGGTGCCACAGTGGCGGTTCGCTGGTTGGCTGAACGACACTTTCGAATCGGCCAGCAGCTACAACGAACGCTTATTGGCGAGAACTAGGACGAACGCCGCCACAGCACCCGTGCGCCACAGTTCACCGTTCGATCTCTGCGCGCTTTCATTTTTGTCCGTCTGCGTGTTGCGATGTTTGTGATCGTGTATTGTTTTTTTCTCATGCCCATTCGCGAGAGAAGCGGACAGCGGGTGCCGGCATAATATGGGTCCATTGGTCGTTCGCGGTAAAACTCCAAAATAACGTTGTCTTGCTCTGTGAGCATAAAAGGAGCTGAGAATTTGGTCTTCTGCACACAGGTATAGATATTTCACAGTTATGCTGTGCGCACGAATAAATTTTTCTTGGTGATGTTCTACGCATGCTGTGTGCGCATTACACGTATTCTAAATGTGCTATTACTTATTTTTCTAACCCCTTTTTTCAAAAATGTCATAAAATGTTGCGCAGTTTCAGAGTAAAAATTGTTTTTTTACTTTTAATAAAAACACTTCCTGGGGTAAAAAAACAACTAAGAACCGCTAAAGAACTCAAATTAAAACATTTATTAAGCTTAAACAAACGAAAAGTAGACAAATACCACCTACTAAATAACCAAAGCGGTGATGATATCAGCAAATCGGCCGTTGAAATTAGCGAAAGCGGTCCAAAAACAAAAAATCAAAAAACTGCGTTGTCGACAAAAGTACGCTGACGACGAATTGGAAGTTCAGAAGATTATATGCCCAACGAATTGTGAATTTTGTTCGACCTTTCGGGCTCATGTAAACGTGAGAAATTCTACCTTTTGTATGCGTTCTCCGTTTTTTTTAGTAATTTCAGTTATGGTGCGACCTACCGTATTTCTCTCTCAGTATCTTGTACAGATCATCTTTGACTACGTTCAGTGTCATTGCATTCACCACAACTGCCAATCAAAAACTCCCGTGCACAGAAGCGACTGCTGTGTTGACCGTTGTGCCCGGTTTAACACTCACAACGCATGTAGCACACGGAAAGCTTGAAGTGGGTTTGTTCGACCACAGTGTCCACACTTTAGAAAACTTCGCCACGCTTGGTCAACTGTGGATTTTCCATTCAGAACTTTAAAATTGTATTTTGAGTGCTATTGGCTTGGTCACATATCAGAGTGTTTGAAAAAAAAAGCGAAACATGAAAACAAAAAACCTTTTCTTCCGATGACAGCTCGAAAGGTGATACAGCACAGCACGCCTCCACCGATTTCTCAAATGAAATACACCGATCAGCAGCAGCAGCCGTCATAAACGCACCCAGTGCAACGGCAAATGCTCATCTTCGTTGTACTGTCTGAGGTAGCCGACATGATGCGACCGACTGCGTTGGACGACCGTGTGGCCGTTGGCGAGGTACGCGGCCCACCAGCCGAACGTGCCCGTGCTGACGACGGAGTGGTTGCACTTGGACAGCATGCACAGATCACGCTGCAACATTGGGCACGTCGGCGCTGCGATACACGGTGGTACGTGTCAAAAGGGGGCTTTCCGTAAACCGCAGCGGGCGTTTTTATCGCTCAACATTTCTAGCTGGCTTAGTTCATCGATCCGCGTAGCGCGGGTCCCGCTTTACGGCCTCGAGATTGCCGCCACTACGTAAAGGTGTCGCACGAATTTAGCGTCAGCCAGGCTGCATGTGAGCGATATCTTTCGACCACCTCCAGAAAGCATGACAAACAAAAAACGCAAACACTCCAAAACCAACCTCCGGTGCTCCGGGGTACAGCGGGGCGATGTTGTCTCGTCGATTTGCGTCGGCAAAGCTGCCCAGCCAATCAGCGTCATCGCTGGCAACCACAAACAGCAGCGTGTTGTGCGAAAACCCAGAAAATCAAGAAAAAAGACATTTTTTGTTATGGAATGCAATAAACGATAAACAAACAAAACACATTGCTATCAAATCAACCGTGCGCGCTACATGGAACAAGTTCATAAGTTCATAAAAAGTTCATTAACTGAGTATACGATTGCTAAGTTTGCTCGAAAGCGATGTACATAAGTCAATGAATGCCAAGTCAGACGGAGAAGGCAACTCAACCTAAATCGGACTCCACACGACTTAGACGACAGACTATTTGCAACAATATCATTTTGAATTTCACCCATTCCCCATCATAACTATTCTTTATATTTACGAAGGTTGAAATGGTGTTGAGACTGGACACAACGAATGCGAAACTCTGCGAGGCCACAGGTTTTGCAGTTTGGAGCACACCTTTCATTGAAATGGCGCATTGCATCACTCAGAAACTGCTCGCTCGCATCATGTTCAGCTCGTTTCAGTCCCATTGTGACGCCTTTACTTCGTCGCATATGTACGCCAATCAACAGCAGCGGTTTCATACGATCTCTGGCGCCTGCTTCCACAGCATCATTTTGTCGATTTTCGATAAGTATTTCTCGCAAGCCAGCTTCGCAGGCCCGCAAGATCGGCGCGCGGAATGTGAATTGTCTGAGAAAAAGTTGTGATATATCTCCAAATTGCGTTGGCCAGAAAAAGAGGTAACCAATAATTTTTTTTTTAATGCTATTGTTTGTTTATCGAATGAGCGGAGCAATCAATGCGCCTAACAATGCATCCATTGCTGGGCTAACCGTCGAATTTCATCTGCAACATGGTGGAAATATTTGTAGCTCTGCAGGATGCCATCAATGAGCACAATCGAGCGTTCGCGTCTCGGTGGAACGAACAAAGTGCGATCAAACAGACAGCAGCCTTGCTCCGTTCGTAGTTCGACCGTGAAGTTCTGAAGGCCTGCAATAACAAAAACACCAACGTTTGTCACAGGCGTAGCCAATTGGTTGAGATTGGTTGAGATTTGAACGCCTCAGCCCCCTTCCCTGTGTGTAAAATTCCGTGTTGTGGACCGATTCTAACCGCAGTATTAGTTATTCTACCATTGTTTTTTGTTTCCCACAATAGTTTTTTTAAAAGCCAGATCACCCACCACACCAAACGACCTGCAAGGAGCGAAATCGATTTAATTTACCAGCCAAATTGACGGCAGCAACGTTCAAACGGAACGTGTTGCTCACAGTGGCCACTGGAATAACAAGCGGTGTGCAGCAAGCGGGCGAACTCGAACGCATGCGAGTGGAAATGCCAAAGATGGATGCGTGCACAAACATTTGGTTGCCGAGACCCGCTTCTGAAGATTTGTGTCGAAACGTCAAACTTGAGAAACGTCAAGCGTTTGTTTGAGAGACCACTACGAATTTGGAAATTTGAAAGCGAACCACCAACCAGCATGAACGACACCCGTGATCAGACTGTGAGATGACAAAATGCTTGGCAAGCGCGACATCGACTCGTCACGGCGCAACAGCAAACCACCGTAAATCGTCTTTGGGTTCTCGTAGAAGTGTCTGAGCAACAACAATGGACAAGGTACACAACTTAGAGAGCAGCTTTTCATTGATACAAAGCATGTTTTTACGCAGCAACTGTTTTTAAAGACACGGGCATGTGCTGCAATGTTCCACTTTCGCAATGACACACTAATTCGTGAAGCGTTCCAATTTTTTGTTTACCATCGCGCTGCAACATCGACAGATTCCACTGGCACAACGCAACAAGTTTGATTTGCACGAATCAACACGAACTCTTTTGTATCACGACCAAACGAAACAAACCAAACGCAGACCTATTCAAAAACCAGCCAATGTTGTTGTTGTCGTTTGTCGTCGGCCCACCCGGCTGCGAACGATCCCAAAGCAAACTCAACAGACAAAACACACAAATGACGACCAGAAGTTCCGCACGACTCGGAGGATGACGGAAAACGCTGCGATTGAGACGCACCCACGAACGCAACAGCCACCGAGACAGCATCACTTCGCCACTGACTCGTTTGTCATTTCAGTGCACGATTCGTGACTGGCGTTGACAGTCATGTGATACAAAATGCAAACAAGACGAACAACTGCGCAGTCACTTGCCATCTGCTGTGAGAGCAGCACCACTCCATTGTTCATTCAATCACGCTGCCACACCATTATAGTTACGAAATGGCAAAATCTTTTGTTGTTTATTGAATGCATTGAGTTTTTTTTGACAATATAAAACGGTTTTTGACGCGGAATATTTCTGCTGACACGGACGCTTCTGAACTGACGTCTTCAAATGCTAATAGAATTTCAAAACAAGGCAAGAGTAGTCTTATTTCCATCACTCTTTATTATTTCGTTTTATTTCCACATTACCATTACTACTTCTGTGACATTTTCAGTACTCTGAAAAAATAAAAAAAACAATTCGACAAGACTGCACAAACAAAAATAGATCAACATGAACTTCAAACGTAAACGCAATGACAATTTGGACAATCAAGTCAACAACTTTGCACTTGAACCGTATGATTTTGAGTTATTTTTACGTTTCTTAATGATTTTCCTGACTTTCTTTGTTAATCGCGTACTTCGGTGATTATTTTCCATTTGCTTCTGCCGGTTTCGCCTTTTCGGTAAATTTGCTTCATTTTTCTGCTTGGCCATGGCGCCTTTTCGTTGCTCTAATTTCTTGATGGGACGCTGCAAATTTTTCAGTTGTTTTGAAAAACAACATACAACCCGATATGCCAATAGTAACGATGAACAGACAAAACGCATGCAGCCACCTTTGACTTTTTCATGCATTTGGTGACACGCAACGGGCGCTCTCTGTACGCGGTTCCATTCAGTTTCAACGCCATCGTCGCGCTCACAGGATCCTATGCACGCAAAACAGCTTTCGTTCGTTCTAACTTGCGAATGTTGTGTTGCCACAAGCACGAACGTTCCAAACAGAACTCACCGCAAACACCACAAAGCCGAATCCCTTGCCGCGTCCACTGTGCCGGTCGCGCACCAGACGCACCACGTCGATCCGACCGCAGTCCACAAACAAGCCGTGCAATTCGTCCTCGGTCGCATCTAGCGAATTCAGCAGACTCTTTCAAACAGTTTCACAGTTGCACAAAAACACTATGCCATTGATCACTGATAGACAGAATGAACGCCTCATTATTTGTAACTGTTTGCTTTCAGATTACAAATTCAGTTGACTGCTTGGTCAGTGCAGTGCTACCAACTGACCGTAAGCAACGTTGCCCAAGTAGACAGTCCGCTTTGGCTCGTACTCAGTCGCACCACGGCTCGATGATCGAGACTCGTTCGCGCATGAATCCACGCGAAGCCGATGTCCGTTCAGCAAGTGACCATTGCTGCAACATCAAAATCAACCATAGAAATTGGCATTTGTTGAATATTCCTGTTCTATCTTAAATGTTGTCCACATCTCTTGCTGAGACTACTGGTCAACGGAACGCTGATCTCAGCACCATTCGCACACCCCTGGCTTTACCTCCATAATATCTTACAAACCGCCGATAAGAGGCGCTGAAACTTTTAAATCAAGCAAATTGTACGAAGGTTCACTGCATCTTGGCTCAGCATGCAAACGAGGCGGTGCGGGGGTGCCCTCATCAGTGTTGTGCCCCTCCCACTCATGAACCATTTGAGTTGCAATAACTTGATTTAAAACTCGTGGTGTTGTAAAACAGTCACACAGTGAACTTCATATGACTTTATGTAATATCCCTGAAATACCAACAGGTACAACAGGTAAAAAATCTACAGCGTCAAGCTGTTTCTCATTCATTCAAAAAGCTATAAATGACTGGGACGTGCCCACCAACAAAAGAGCATTGCAAAACGCACAGTTTCAGTGCGGCACGGGCGTCCGACTCGTTTTGAAAGCGAACGTACGCGTTCAGTGAAGTCGCCGTCGACGAGAAGTTCTTTCTGAAGTTTTATTCACAGGATTTTTCTGAAACGCAACAGAAACAGCTCACAGACAGCGACAAAAGAGTGAGTGGATTGTGGAGTGAGTAAATGAAAGCCACAAAACACTTTCGTTTAGCTGAGTAATGAGAGCAACGAAGCTATAAAAAAATTATCAAAATTTCAACTGATTTTGTTCGAGCACCAATATTAATGGGAAACATCCACTAACTAACGTGATAAAAGCAGCTTTTTTCGGCAAGTGGGCGTCACCAGACACCTGAATAAATGACACAGGGGCATAAATGTGCAAGATGATGCGTACTTGGCTCTCACAGACAGAGTCACAAGTAGAGATGTAAGGGTCAAAAAAAAAATTTTTTTTTAATTTTTTTTTAAAAAGTAAAAAAAATGAGCATTTTTTTAATTTTTTTTATTAAAAATTTTTGAAATTTTTTCTTTAATGTGCCCTGAAAATGCCGTTTTGGCATAATTTTTCGAAAGTTCAACAAAAATTTTCTTTGACTTTACCTTGTCACTTAGTCTTCAACGCTGCAGGTGGTATTCTGGATTGATTTATCGACTGTTTTCAGCCTCGGTGAGTGATGATCGACTCGCGCATTGAAGTACTTGAGCGTCGCAAAGGCTAGTTCAACAAATTCCGATGCCGCTAAGGTGAGATAGAAGCAGAGAACTCACATTTACGCATCGTTTTTCAGGATCTCGAAAGGTCGAAATTGCACTGTCTGCCACTGCAAGCGTAACTTCGTTGGTTGCTCGTTGCTGTTTCGCCTCGTGTCGTCAGCATGATCACACCGGTTTGTTGTTAAACTTGTTTCCGTGTTATTTGAGGTGAATTGAGAGGCAAAACACGAGACGTGATGTCGTCGGTGGGAAAATGGGGTCGCCGAAACCAAGTCTGAAATTTTCACCCTCCTCCCATATGAGTGGGGGTCATATGGTAAGTCGGTGGCTCCTCAGATGGTGATTTCGGACTCCCTGAAAAATTCTGAACAACTTTCATTTTTAAAAAAAAATTTTAAAATTTTTTTTTTAAAGAAAAAAAATAGAAAATTTTTTTTTCTTGACATCTCTAGTCACAAGCACACACGTGCGCCGCCGCGCAGACATGCACCCTGCTCCAGCACGCCGCTGTGATATGGTGTGTACTGTGTGTATGACTGTTCAACATTACTGTGTTATTGGGTTGGCGCAGGAAAAAAGCGGTTTTTTCAATTTCTATTCCTGAATAAAACCGGTTTTTTACCTTAAAAATTTTTGTTGTATCCCCGAAAACAGCGTTTTACGCTGCTCAAAAACACTAGTTTTGATGTGTTTCCTATTTTGAGTTCAAGGTGCCAAGTTTTGGAAAGTTTAAAAACTGGGAAGCATTCGGTTTTTTCGGTTTTTAAACGGAAAACAAACCGTTTTTTTTCTTGGCAATATAAAGAACCGTTTTTTTACCAACCCTACTGCGTTATAACCACAGCTGTTTTAGGGGGGAGGGAATTCAGCCAGCTACCTATTATCATTTTTTAGGTTCTGCGACTCAATTCGTGTGCAGACGTAAAAAGGAAAGCCAGTTTCAATCTTAATGTAGAAATTCAAAATCGCTTGAGTAATTCGGCCCTATCTAGCGGACTCGCATACCTTCCCCATTTTTGAATTGCCGCTTCATGCATGAAACTGTTTACCTATGTATGCGCGCATGGAGTCTCGGGACCTCTGGACCAAAACATACCTAAAATTTTAGCTTTTGAAAGCATAAAATAGGCCATTTTTTGACTCAAAATAACCGTTATGCTCAAATTTTCAATAAATTGCGCTGATTTTAAGCAAAATGCGCATTTATCTTTTATTTTGAGCGTTTGACTTCAAATTTTTGATCAGCCCAGATTTTTTTCAAAACGCCCCTTGTGACTGGGATTGGCAAAATGCCGTTTTTAGGTATTTAAAAAAACTGGTATTTTTGCAAAAAATTACGTGTCCGAAAACAAACTGTCGCAAAATAGTTGTCAAAATGTTTTCAGCACCATCAATGCGACATGCGAAGATGCTATTTTCTGCTGCAAATTCACGAAAGCACCGTCTCCACGACTGTGAGCACACACGGCAAGCTTTTTTGTGAAATAAATTTTGCAGATCCCCACCAGAACTCACCGCAGATCTGAAACGAATGGTCTCTAACGGGCCGTAGTGTTTGAACAACGTAGCCAGCGCCTGAAACAAAGTGATATTATAAAAGGCACCATTTTATCCGTTTTTCATTGCTCCAAAACGTTCCTTTTGTGAATCCAAAACGATGCAAATTCCAGATCCAGAGATCCAGCAGAACGTCCCCTCAAAAATTTTTTTTTCGAATTTTAATTTACCATCAAATTGTGTGAAACAAGTGAAAAATAACATAAACTAAAAAACCATGCCTAAAAATAAATCGCGCAAAGGTATTGGCAATTGGCATACTAAGCAAGAGGCATGTGTCAAGTTTTCTACCTTCTTTTTTGTTTCAAGTGGCACATTGCCAACGAAAACAGTTGCTTTCTGCTTTTGTTCATCATGATCACATTCAGGTTCAAGAGCAATAGAAGAGGTGCCTGCCATATGGGGTTCAGTACCGAAGACGTGGGGGTACCGTATAGTATACCTAGGGTTCGAATTAACTTTTTGGGCACGATTGGTATTCATATTATCTAAAAATGCGGGAGACGCATAAAAAAGGAGGAATATGGCCTTGTGTAAGCAGTGAAAGGCTTGGCTCGACAACGCTTTTCAAGTCTCTGATGTGGTACACACGGATACAAGTACATAAGAGTTATATTTTTGCGCTTTTGTTTAAAAGTTGTTTAAAAGTTGCTGAAAAGCGTAAAAATTTTGAAGTTATTTTTCAATTGTCCTCTTCAGTTTAGTCTAAAATCACACCATGTGCGAAATTCTGTAAATTCTGTGCAAAAACGGAAACATCAGAGATTGCAAAACATTGCTGCATGTAGCTTTATCGTTGTTGCTAACGTACGCACCACTGTGCACACAGCAGCACCAGTGCAAAAAGTGTTGACTTCCGTTGATTTTCACCCTTTTTTACCAAACTCTTGTGACAGGATGAACCGGTGAGCCATTGCCTTTGCCACATAAGGAGACCTTGCGTTCCCCAATGGCTCTGCGATACACTTTGTGCAAACCAGTGTCAGCGATCTAAAGTCTGATGGTTATTTTAGTGGTTTTAGTGGTCGCTAAATGCTAGAAATAAAGCAAATGTGAAAGTTTATTTGTCTACAATGTACGAGGGTTGCCACTTGCAACGGAAATAAAGAATAAACGGCGCAAAAATATGACTCTTATGTACTTGTATCCGTGTGTACCACATCAGAGACTTGAAAAGCGTTGTCGAGCCAAGTCTTTCACTGCTTACACAAGGCCATATTCCTCCTTTTTTATGCGTCTCCCGCATTTTTAGATAATATTCTGACTTTTACATAAGCCCCGAAGGTCGGACCAAAATCACAATTCTTTGGTCACACATTCTTCTAAACCCCGGACAACTCAGGTTTTTCATTTTTCGTTTTTTAGGCCAATTTCGCCTGTGCTATTTTTACGGCCGATTCCCCAAAATCGTCACGATTCAGTACCTAGAATCGCTCACATAAAAAACTAACCCAAAATCCGTGATCAGTGCATTGAATTACCCTGGAAAACAGCCTTTTCTTGTTTTTTGTTTCTGGACCGATTTCGCAAACTTCCACGCCCGATTCGCCCGAAATCGTCACGATTCAGCATCTAGAGTTGCTCACGTAAGAAAACTAATCCAAAATTCGTGATCAGCGCATTGAATTACCCTGGAAAAACGGTTTTCTCGTTTTTCATTTCTGGACCGATTTCGCCAATTTCCACGGCCGATTCGCCCGAAATCGTCACGATTCAGTATCTAGAGTTGCTCACGTAAGAAAACTAACCCAAAATTCGTGATCAGCGGATTGAATTACCCTGGAATTCACCCTTTTCTTGTTTTTCGTTCCTGGACCAATTTCGCCAACTTCCACGGCCGATTCGCCCGAAATCGTCACGATTCAGTATCTAAAGTTGCTCACATAAAAAAACTAACCCAAAATCCGTGATCAGTGCATTGAATTACCCTGGAAAACAGCCTTTTCTTGTTTTTCGTTTCTGGACCGATTTCGCCAAATTCCACGGCCGATTCGCCCGAAATCGTCACGATTCAGCGTCTAGAGTTGGTCACGTAAGAAAACTAACCCAAAATTCGTGATCAGCGCATTGAATTACCCTGGAAAACACCCTTTTCTTGTTTTTGGTTCCTGGACCTATTTCGCCAATTTCCACGGCCGATTCGCCCGAAATCGTCACGATTCAGCGTCTAGAGTTGCTCACGTAAGAAAACTAACTCAAAATTCGTGATCAGCGCATTGAATTACCCTGGAAAACACCCTTTTCTTGTTTTTCGTTCCTGGACCGATTTCGCCAATTTCCACGGCCCATTCGCCCGAAATCGTCACGATTCAGCATCTAGAGTTGCTCACGTAATCGTCACGATTCAGCATCTAGAGTTGCTCACGTAAGAAAACTAACCCAAATGTCGTTATAAGCGCATTGAATTACCCTGGAAAACACCCTTATCTTGTTTTTCGTTCTTGGACCAATTTCGCCAACTTCCACGGCCGATTCGCCCGAAATCGTCACGATTGAGTATCTAGAGTTGCTCACATAAAAAACTAACCCAAAATCCGTGATCAGTGCATTGAATTACCCTGGAAAACAGCCTTTTCTTGTTTTTTTGTTTCTAGACCGATTTCGGCAACTTCCACGGCCGATTCGCCCGAAATCGTCACGATTCAGCATCTAGAGTTGCTCACGTAAGAAAACTAATCCAAAATTCGTGATCAGCGCATTGAATTGCCCTGGAAAACACCCTTTTCTTGTTTTTCGTTCCTGGACCGATTTCGCCAATTTCCACGGCCGATTCGCCCGAAATCGTCACGATGCAGCATCTAGAGTTGCTCACGTAAGAAAACTAACCCAAAATTCGTGATCAGCGCATTGAATTACCCAGGAAAACACCCTTTTCTTGTTTTTCGTTCCTGGACCGATTTCGCCAATTTCCACGGCCGATTCGCCCGAAATCGTCACGATTCAGCATTTAGAGTTGCTCACGTAAGAAAACTAACCCAAAATTCGTGATCAGCGCATTGAATTACCCTGGAAAACACCCTTTGCTTGTTTTTCGTTCCTGGACCGATTTCGCCAACTTCCACGGCCGATTCGACCGAAATCGTCACGATTCAGCATCTAGAGTTGCTCACGTAAGAAAACTAACCCAAAATCCGTGATCAACGCTTTGAATTCCTACGGACTGAACATTTCTCCTATTTTTCGTAGCTCAGACAAAATTCGTAAGAGTGAAAAAATGATACCCAGTCGAAATGCTACGAATTTTCAAAAAATGCACAATTTTGACCCAAAAAATGCCCGGGAAAAAATAAACTAAATTTTCAGAATCTACGGATGAATTTACCCAAGGAAACATTTTTGTTCAACTGTGAAAGTGTCCCAGCTAAAAATTGAAAGGGCGAACACTTAAAACCCGGTGAAAACCCTGCGAACTTTAAAAAATGCCCAAATTTTTACCCCAAAAAAGGGTCGTGGCAAAAAATTAACCTATTTTTCCAAATCTACGGATGAAATTACCCTAGGAAACATTTTTGTTCAACTGTGAAAGTGTCCCAGCTAAAAATTGAAAGGGCGAACACTTGAAACCCGGTGAAAACGCTGCGAACTTTTAAAAATGCCCAAATTTTTACCCAAAAAAGTGGTCGGGGCAAAAAATTAACCCATTTTTCCTAATCTGCAGATGAAATTACCCCAGGAAACATTCTTGCTAGACTGTGAACGTGTCGCAGGTAAAAACTGAAAGCGCGAACACATGTTGATGACATACCAGAAAAAAAAGAGATAGAAAAATAAGTAACATCAATTTCAGAATAGGTTTTTCGTGTCTACAGCGTATGAAAAGTAGTTGGATAAAAAATTTTCCGCGGCTCCAAACACAACTTTGGGTGTTTGTTTCGTGTGCACAGAAACAGGTTTGTGGCTTATTAATAGGTTCGCGCAGGACGCTGATGAAATTTGAAAAACGCGCGCGAGAGGATAACGGCTCATATAATGCGTGATGCGCTGTCCGCTCGCTGACGCTCGCTCGCGCATCCGCATGATTTAAAAATTTTGAAAAAATGATTTTTGATTTTCGATCAGATGATGCTTGCAATAAAGTCGTTGTAGGTTCCTATTCCTAAATCGAATCCTAATCCTAAGCCAAGCCTTTTTTATAAGGTGAAAAAGGATCAAATTGGTTTTCGCATTTTTTTCTTTCCTGTGTTAAAGAGGAAGAGAGAGGACTAGGGATGGAGCCGGTTCCGGTCCGGATTCCGGTTTCCGGATTCCGGCGCCTAAAATTGGATCCGGATCCGGTCCGGATTCCGGCGCAATTTTGCCGGATCCGGCCGGAATGGCCGAGACCCGCGAATTAACCAGTTGATTCCTCCGTTTCAGAGCTGTTCAATGGTTTGACAAATTTGTTTCGGTGCTTTGTTGGTTTTGTTGTTGTGCATTTGACATGTGATCAGTGAGCGTTTCTTTAGTTTAGTGTTCTGTTCAATGGTAAATGGTTCACTGCTTTTGTCTTGAGTGGTAAACTTATGTGCAGCATCGTCCACTTTAAAAAACGTGGCTGCCAGCTTTTGGCCAACGTTGTTGATGAACAATAGCAGGTTTTTTTTGAAATCAGCCATCTTCGTTGGTCATATTAAGTTAGCTGTCAAACAGTTGCTTTTATGTGAGCCCCAGAACACCAGCGATTTTAACGACGTGTGGTAACGTGGGTGTGCGGAGGTGCCGTGATCCCCTAAAACCCGATAACCCCCCCCCCCCCAACGACAAATCCACGAGACGACGAATCCATTTCAATGGTGTTGCCCGCCGTTTGCGCACTGAAGCAGCGCATCGAACAAGTCGATGCGAGTGGCATTGGTACGACGAAAAAAACGCTGCTGACCAGCATCGACACACGCTTCCGTGCGCTTTTCCACAACGAATCCAACATCATGGCCACGTACGTTGATCCGCGATTCAAGAATACTGCAGTCGTCTTCGAAAATGAAGGCGCGATTCGTTGTGAACTACTTCACAAAGAAAATCTTGAAACGACTGGAGACGCCCACAAACTGCGACGATACATCCGAGATCGCGAACAACGACGATGACGAAAGTGAACGCGAGCCCGAACCAAAAAAGAAATCGACTGGCCTCTACGGAGGCATCGAGTTTCACGCTGCGCGACCGCGCAACCCGTCAGGCGAATCCAGTCTTGAAGACGAACTGCGCGGCGAAATGAATATGTACGAGTCGGATGATTTTATCGACGAACCGGACAAAAGTGATCTAATGCTAGACTTTTGGCGGCTGAACTCGTCTAAATACCCCAAACTATCAACAATCGCGCGCAGATACCTGGCACCGCTACCAACAACCGTGGCAGGTGTTTGTGTACAGCCGATCTCGTCTGTCAACTCAGAACGCCGAAAAGGTCATGTTTCTGAATGGAGTGTTGCCAGCACTTGATTATCCCTATGCGATGTGAATTTTGTCAATTGTTGTTGTTGTAATTTTTGGTTGGTTCACGTGCTGTGTCTTGCTGACTTTGTTTCTGTGTCTGTGCTGTTTTATGCTGAAAATGTGATGAAGAAGCGACGAAATGTGCGTAATGATTTTTAGACATAAAAAGGCCATTCCGGTCCGGATTCCGGCAATTTTTGCCGGATCCGGCCGGGCCGGAATGGGCTTTTGCCGGATCCGGTCCGGATTCCGGCAAATTTGCCGGATCCATCCCTAGCCTGACGCAATGGTCTCGCACCAGACTGCATCAATTTTCAGTGGAACCTGATCCACGCCACGCTGACGTGGGGGTTGGTGTGGTCGTTTCCGGCGTGGGTGATTTGGAAGGTGCAGTTCATGGCACCACCCGAGGATATGTCGCTGAATCCAGAGTTAGAAGGCATTGTACCACTGACGTTCAAGGAATCGGAGGAGCCGAAGTGGGCCGACAAACGCAAGGCTGCCTGGGCGGACGCTAAATAATCTGTGCAACGTTTAGCAAAGTCAGGAAGATGAAATGTGCTCATCTTGTTTGTCCGGTTTTTCGCACATTATCGTAGATCTGTTCTGTTGTATCATGTTTGTTTGCTTAGTTACTACATTTTTGGGGTAATGCAATGGATTGATTGGTAAATCGTAGCCTAGAATTTGTTTTTGTACAAAATTGAGCTTGTAGTTTTTTTTTTTGCTGATCTTCAGCCACCATTGGAACAGCTTTCTGCTCAGTGATATTCATTGCTGTTCTTTTTAAATTTGTTTGTATCCGTCGATGAATTGAATTTAGGAAAATGGGGGAATCAGTGTACGCTGTGGCAATGCAACTTTTTTACAGGATTGAGTTTTTGATGCGATTTATCTAGATGACGCACAGTTAACTGGTGAAATGCAGAGTGGTAAAGAAAAGCGAGTGGCGCGGTCGCGGTGGTTCACCACAGGGTGGACCAAAGTGTCCATTTAAAATGACTCGTTTTCGTCACCAGTACGAGATATTGAGCTGAAAATTGTCTGTACACACACACACAAAACTACCAATATTTGGGGGTTATGCTGAAAAACATAGGACTGATTTACCGTCATTGATGGCAGAACTTAGAAAAAAGACAATAGCTGATCCGCTGTTTATCCTGTGGTAGTCAGCAAGATTTTTCAATTTTTTAAAACAAAGTTTAAAAACAAGTAACACCAGACCACAGTGATGCTAGGAACAACGACGGTTTTTACGGGAAACCTTCGACGGACAGTGGGCCGATCGTTTAAGACACTCACTTACACAACGGCGACCACATTGAGCAAACTAAGTTATGAAGAGCTCTGAAACAACGATAAAACAGTCTGGTACTAAAAAAACATGACAACTTGAAGGAAGTTTGTCCAGAGCAGCTCTCGTTCGCAGTCAAAACACAACTCTTTGTATTTTGTCGACTGCAGCTTATTTGGATCACTGTTTTCAGCTGAAATTCGAATACATAAGAAGAAGGCATAAATTCTATAAGTATTCCAAATTATATATATATATTTTCCACTGGTGGCGAATACGAGCATTTTAAATTTGCACTTTTTTGGTTCACCCTGTACAAACGAACACATGATTTATTGATGATATTTATATTATATTATATTTATAAAACAAACGGACATAAATAAAACAACAATAAATAAGCACAAGTTACCAAATGCTGAAACTCCAGTTTCACGAAAACGAAAAAAATGGAAACTGAGTTGTGCAAGCTTATTCATTGAAACAAGAGACCACCCGATAAACCACAAAAAAATTGTAGCAAACATTGAACAAATCCTCATCGTGCGCTTTTCAAAGCTTTTTCTCAACCAGTTCGCGAGATAAATTGAATCATAAAAATAAAAATGCCACAAACACTGATGTAAAGAATCACATCAAAACGAGAAACCTAACATTCGATGAACAGTTGCTCGATAAATCGAATGACTTTAAACAGACATGAAAAAACACGTCAAATTTTGTGCAAGAGCGTAGAACGCAAATTGGTGTCACAGTGTAGTTGGATGAAAACAACAAAACGTAAAATACCATACGACAAAAAAAGAAACTGACATCATATATCATGTAAAAATGAACGTTCAACACAGGACACAATTGCACACGCAACACAACTGGGGACTGATGAACAAAAGAAAAAAACGAGATTTTGATCAATTCCGCGAAGCCAAAAATAAGTTGACATTTGAACAGCAACATTTTGCATTGCAAAATTCTGTTGTTGAACATAATAAATCAAAAAAATACAATCTTCGGTAGCGTGCATGATCTGCGGTTTTATGTCATGCAAAATGTGGCAAAATGGTTGCAATTGGACAATCACACAATGATACAGATACAATGTTTACAATACATTGCCCATTGCCAAAACTCTGGGAGGCATCACACACTGCGATCATGTTACCAAAGAATCACTGTCCACCTGACGGGTTCGTAAATAATTGATTCAACTGATAAAATAGGGGCAGCCAATTTCCGACGCAATGAGCTTTGAGCCGGGTGCCCAGAGTTCCGATACAACTGTACAAATTTCTTTTCAAACGACACTGCAGACACGCTCATCTTAGGTGCTCTTGTGCTGCACCCTGACAGATTCAAGTTCCTCAGCGAGCTCCCTGCGGTTTCGTAACGCTGCAGCCAGCTGGTCGCGCTCCTTCTTCGACTGCGGCTTACGCTTTGGCACCAAACTGTAGAATCGTTTGTACAGTTGCTCGATCTGAAATGACGTGACTAGGGAACATTATTAGCGTGTTCACAACGCTGAAAGAGAACACGTCAGACAAAACAAACTGCGGTGAACATTGTGAACTGCGGTTGTGCTGTGCCGTTGTGGGCAATTGTGCAAAGTCATAGCACACCATCAGCAGTGCAACTGCGCGCACTGAGCAGCCGAAGCGAGCGTACCGTGCGGTCAGCATTGTCGACTTGTTGCTGCACTTCGTGCTCGGCAATCGCTTGCTTCGCTGTCGCCAACAGTGCACCCAACCGATCACGGTTGCACTCAGTCAACGAACGCAGCTCACGCTGTCGCTGCACCAGTTCTCTCGTCACTTCGTCGTCATTCTGCAACATTAAACAAACACGTGTACTTTGTTTGCTGTTGTCCATACAATGATCTTGCACACCACATGTTAATCACTTTTTTTGGTTCCGTGTTTGTAAACGCAGGAAAACATAGTTTCAAGTTTGATGCGGCAACTGAAAACTGCCTGTGTGACCCTGTGGGATCTATATAGGCATCAAGGTCACTTGACACACACAGATAACATGACGACGACATCTCGCTTTAGTGGGCATTCTGCGAACAAAAGTAGCTTAAAAAACAACTGTAGAGTTCTGCTGATTCACACCAATGTGTTTGACTTTTTGGTTCATGAAACACACCACCACAACGCAGCAGATGTTTCACGCGTCGGTGTTTAGGTTTTCACCTCAACAATGGCTAGACTTACTTGACTTACCGCGTCGATCAGCGCGGATCCCGTTGTTCCGTTTTTTGCGGGAGTGGGATCAGATTGTATCCGGTTCTCTTATC
Organism: Theristus sp. LFF4_11; assembly: GCA_030248135.1. Lineage (NCBI taxonomy): Eukaryota > Metazoa > Nematoda > Chromadorea > Monhysterida > Xyalidae > Theristus > Theristus sp. LFF4_11. The sequence continues at coordinate 20,850 of JASANC010000456.1, read as the reverse complement.
ATCCGCCTACAGTATGTTTGTTTGAACCTGTAACTCTTTTCGCGGAATACAGAGCATGTGAAACATTGAATGACAGTAGTGGCTTTGTGGTTCAACTTGTCTACTCGAAACTGGTGCCGTTCTTTCTTCGTGCGCGAGCTCTGTATTCTGAAAAAAAGTTGACAGGTTTAAACAATCACACTGTACGTACACTGCTGCGCTGTATTTCTGGTGCTCAAGTCTGTCAACGTCAACTGAACAGTAATCACCAACGAGCACCACAATCAACGTCAACTGACAGCAATGTTCACTGGTGTGCTTGTTGTCGCTTCGTCCGGTGCCTCATCATCCAGGAAGCCATGTGCCTCCAGTTCCTTCTTGATGCGTCTTTCCAGCGTTGCCATGCTGCCAAGGTTCAACGATTTGATCAACGCTTTCGACGGTGATGCGGTGCCGTTCAACAGCTCGGGCACTTCTGAAACGAAGTGATATGAATCTAAATTATGTATCTTTTGCAGAATAAAGTTTCATTCTGAAGATCGTGCAAACTGTTAAAATCAAGCAATTTGCATCAGCCTGGCAACATCATATGCAAGAGGGGTGGCCTCATCAGTGATGTGCCTCTCTCTCGAACCACTTGAGTCATACACAGTAATGTTACACAGCCACAACGCACAGGCTGACACGCGCACTGCCGTCATATTGTATAGGCCAATTCATTTTTAAGGCACGTCTTCATTCATGATACAAAAGACAGCAATCCGGCACGTCAAGGTATCTTCAGAACACGTGCTCGTTTATATACGCATTCATACATGACGTGCCGTGACGTGCCGGATATACATATACGTTGTGCATGAATTGGTCTTACGTGCACGCTTGTGTTTGTCTGTGACTAGGGTTGGTAAAAAATCGGTTTTTTATATTACCAGAAAAAACGGTTTCTTTTCCGTTTTAAGACCCGATTTTTCAGAATAGCGATTTCCTCTAGGCACTAGAATGCAAAGTTTTTCCAATTTAGACAAATCATACATCATTCTGACCGTCTTGACGCGCTGATTCGGAAAATCACATTTATTTTTTGATTCTAAGTCATTTAGGACCCAAAAATGGCCAAAAACCGTTTTTGGACCCTTTAAAAAAATAGTGTTTTTTCAGCTTTTTAATGAAGCTACGACAAAAATAAAAAAACCATTCGATTCGCCTTGATCTGCTAACATTTTTTGTTAATATACTGTGCCCTAAAAATGAAGTTTAAAAGGTGAATTTTTGAAAAAACTGATTTTAAAGCCAGTTTTTCATTTTTTTCGGGTCTTCAGAACCGTTTTCGGGGCATAGTATGGGGGTCCACCAAAAAGCACTCCGAAATAGCTAGCTCTGTGCCAAGTTTCATTTTCAATTTCGGTCGGCTGGATAACTAAAAAGTAGTTTTACTGTTGGTACCCAGAACGCGATTTGGTCATCATGACACCGACATGCACCTGAACATGTACCACGTGCTGCAACCAGGTGTACTGTGAGATAAAATAAAATAGTGCATCCAAAAGCCCACGAGACCAGCTAATAGTGCCTCAAGAATCAGTCGTCGAAATGCTTATTCATGGCCATAACAGCGGAGCTATTTTTGCTCACAAGTGTGAACTATTGGTTAAAGACCCAATGATAATGTTAGTTTTTGGGGTTTTTCAGCAATTTAGAACCGTTTTCGGGGCATATTATGGGGGTGCACCAGAAAGTACTCCGAAATAGCTAGCTCTGTGTCAAGTTTCATTTTAAATTTCGGTCGGCTGGATAACTAAAAAGTAGTTTTACTTTTGGTACCCAGAACGCGATTTGGTCATCATGACACCGACATGCACCTGAACATGTACCACGTGCTATAGATGGTATGAATAATTCATTCGTCAAACACTGAATTTGAATAATGAATGACGAATGAGTAATATATTATTCAAATTGCATTATTCACGTAATTTTTCAAATTATTCATTACTCACATGAATAATTTGCCGATAGTAAATGATTAATGAATAATGAACGATTGTTCATTGACTTTTACCTGCCACCCTGTATTTTTCCCTAACACACTGATGTTTTAGTTATCGAATCAGGTGCAAATCATCAATGGCGGAGAAGATCAAGTGCAAATCACAATTTTAAACAAATCAACACTGATAAAAGTAAACAAAATGTTTAATTATTTTGTTCGGTTATGAAACAACTTTAGACAAAAATTGCCCAATTTTTGCCCAAAAAGGGTCGGGGCAAAAAAAGTAACCGGATTTTCAACATCTACAGCTGAAATTACCCCAGGAAACTTTTTTGTTCGGCATGAAACAATTTTAAACAAAAATTGAAAGGGCGACATTTGAAACCAGGTCAAAACCTTTGAACTTTTGAAAATGCCCAATTTTTTGCCCAAAAAAGGTCGTGACAAAAAAAGTAATTGAATTTTTAAAATCTACGGATGAAATTACCCCAGGAAACTATTTTGTTCGGTTATGAAACCACTTTAGACAAAAATTGCCCAATTTTTGCCCAAAAAGGGTCGGGGCAAAAAAGTAACCGGATTTTCAACATCTACAGCTGAAATTACCCCAGGAAACTTTTTTGTTCGGCATGAAACAATTTTAAACAAAAATTGAAAGGGCGATATTTGAAACCATGTCAAAACCTTTGAACTTTTGAAAATGCCCAATTTTTTGCCCAAAAAAAGGTCGTGGCAAAAAAGTAATTGAATTTTTAAAATCTACGGATGAAATTACCCCAGGAAACTATTTTGTTTGGTTATGAAACAACTTTAGACAAAAATTGCCCAATTTTTGCCCAAAAAGGGTCGGGGCAAAAAAGTAACCGGACTTTCAAAATCTACAGCTGAAATTACCCCAGGAAACTTTTTTTTCGACTACGAAACAATTACAGACAAAAATTGAAAGGGCGACATTTGAAAATAGGTCAAAACCTCCGAAATTTTGAAAATGCCCAATTTTTTGCCCAAAAAAAGGGTCGTGGCAAAAAAGTAATTGAATTTTTAAAATCTACGGATGAAATTACCCCAGGAAACTATTTTGTTCGGTTATGAAACAACGTTAAACAAAAATTGCCCAATTTTTGCCCAAAAAGGGTCGGGGCAAAAAAGTAACCGGATTTTCAACATCTACAGCTGAAATTACCCCAGGAAATTTTTTTTGTTCGGTCATGAAACAATTTCAGACAAAAATTGAAAGGGCGACATTTGAAACCAGGTCAAAACCTCCAAAATTTTGAAAATGCCCAATTTTTTGTCCCAAAAAAGTTCGGGGCAAAAAAGTAATCGGATTTTCAAAATCTACGGATGAAGTTACCCCAGGAAACTATTTTTTTCGGTTCTGAAACAACTTTAGACAAAAATTGAAAGGGCGAACACTCAAAACCCAGTGAAAACCCTGCGAACTTTTAAAAATGCCCAATTTTTTACCCAAAAACAAGGTTTGGGTAAAAAATTAACCCAATTTCCGAAATCTCCGGATGGAATTACCCCAGGAAACATTTTTGTTTGACTGTCAAAATGTCGCAGGTAAAAATTGAAAGGGGTAACACATCTTGATGACATAGCTGAAAAAAAAAGGAGACAGAAGAATAAGTAACCAAGATTTCAGAATAGGTAATTCGCGTCTAGAACGTACGTAAAGAAGTCTGGCGGAAATTTTTCTTCGGCACAGTTTGCAACTTTGGCAGGTCTCTTCGTGTGCACAGTATCAAGTTTGCAGCATGTATGTTCGTTGCTGCAGGACAGCGACTAAATTTTGAAAACGCGCGCAGGTCCATATTCAGCCATATAATGCGTGATGCGCTGTCCGCTCGCTTCGCTCGCTCGCGCATCCGCATGATTTGCATTTGTGTTTTCATGGTTTGTTTTTTTTGCAACACCGTCAGTAACTGGAAAGTTGGAAAGTTTGCAAAATTTGCATAATTGAGATCTTATTCAGCTGTGAAATGACAAAATAACAAATTGAGTATATGGTGCACAAGAACAATTACCGTGCTTTTGTGTGTTGAAAAAACACGCATCAATCTATTCCGTTTCGTTTGAAACAAGCATCACGCAGCTGTTCATTCATTATAAAACCGTTTTCGCCTTGCAACTGTGCTTTTTTATGCTTTGCTGCTTGGGAACTGTGCGACTTTGCAACTATTATGCAAACTGTAAAAAGGCTTGTCATAAAATGCAGTAAATTTTCAAAACTCATTGCGGTATAGTGACGTGTTTGAAGTGACGATTAAACGCACAATAAACGATTGCATTTCAAAACTGAATTCTTACATTTTACAAAGTCCATATTTGTTGAGCGATGTGTTTGGAAAGGATATTTGAAATCAACAGAAGAAACGAAAGTTATAAGCCGTTCATTGTTTTGTCCATGTGCTTGCTCAATGTTTTTCCCGTGCATGGAAATCAAACATTCAACGCAGTGCTGTCTGTGTTGTCTCAGTTTTTTTTGTTTGAATTTCCAATCGCATTGTCAAGTGCGCGACTGGTTTCAAACTAAACATGCACAGATTTGGCGCAATGGTTTTTTTGCATTTTTTAAAACTTAAACGGAGCTCTTTACACACACACACAAATACGCAACTGCAAAGACTGTACTGTCTGATTTTTTTAAATAATGAGACACCTGTAGATTTAAAAAAACGCGTCAAATTTGGCATACAATTTGGTTTCTGAACTTCTTTTTCTTTCATTCAAAATTCGCGCGCTCCTTGCACCCTGAAAAAAACTGCCATGTTTAATCGGCTATACTGTAAATTCTGTGCAAAAAACAGAAACATCAGAGATTGCAAAACATTGCTGCATGTAGCTTTATCGTTGTTGCTGACGTACGCACCGCTGTGCATACAGCAGCACCAGTGCAAAAAGTGTTGTCTTCCGTTGATTTTCACCCTTTTTACCAAACTCTTGTGACAGGATAAACCGGTGAGTCATTGCCTTTGCCACAGAAGGAGACGTTGCGTGCCCAATGCCTCTGCGATACACTTTGTGCAAACCAGTGTCAGCGATCTAAAGTCTGATCGTTATTTTAGTGGTTTTAGAGGTCGCTAAATGCTAGAAAAAAGCAAATGTGAAAGTTTCATTTGTTTACAATGTACGAGGGTTGCCACTTGCAACCGAAATAAAAAATAAACGGCGCAAAAATATGACTCTTATGTACTTGTATCCGTGTGTACCACATCAGAGACTTGAAAAGCGTTGTCGAGCCAAGTCTTTCACTGCTTACACAAGGCCATATTCCTCCTTTTCTATGCGTCTCCCGCATTTTTAGATAATATTCTGACTTTTACATAAGCCCCAAAGGTCGGACCAAAATCACAATACGTTGGTCACACATTCTTCTAAACCCCGGACAACTCAGGTTTTTCATTTTTCGTTTTTAGGCCAATTTCGTCTATGCTATTTTTACGGCCGATTCGCCCAAAATCGTCACGATTCAGTACCTAGAATTGCTCACATAAGAAAACTGACCCAAAAGCCGTGATCGGCGCAATGAATTACCATGGAAAACACCGATTTCTTGTTTTTCATTTCTGGACCGGTTTCACTAAATTCCACGGCCGATTCGCCCGAAATCGTCACGATTCGGTATCTAGAGTTGCTCACATGAAAAAACTAACACAAAATCCGTGATCAGTGTATTTAATTACCATGGAAAACACCGTTTTTTTGTTTTTCATTTCTGGACCGATTTCGCCAATTTCCACGGCCGATTCGCCCGAAATCGTCACGATTTTGTATCTAGAGTTGCTCACATAAAAAACTAACCCAAAATCCGTGATCAGTGCATTGAATTACCATGGAAAAAGCCGTTTTCTTTTTTTTCATTTCTGGACCGATTTCGCTGAAGTCCACGACCGATTCGCACGAAATCGTCACGATTCTGTAACTAGAGTTGCTCACTTAAAAAAACTAACACAAAATCCGTGATCAGCGCATTGAATTACCCTGGAAAACACCCTTTTCTTATTTTTCGTTTCTGGACCGATTTCGCCAATTTCCACGGCCGATTCGCCCGAAATCGTCACGGTTCAGCATCTAGAGTAGCTCACGTAAGAAAACTAACCAAAATCCGTGATCACCGCATTGAATTACCCTGGAAAACCTCTTTTTCTCGTTTTTCGTTTCCGGACCGATTTCGCCAATTTCGACTGCCGATTCGCCCGAAATCGTCACGATTCGGTATCTAGAGTTGCTCACATAAGAAAACTAACCCAAAATCCGTGATCAGCGCATTGAATTACACTGGAAAACATAGTTTTCTTGTTTTTCATTTCTGGACCGATTTCGCCGATTTCCACGGCCGATTCGCCGGAAATCGTCACGATTCGGTATCTAGAGTTGCTCACGCAAGAAAACTAACCCAAAATCCGTGATCAGCGCATTGAATTACTACGGACTAGACCTTTTTCCTATTATTTTTCGTAGCTCAGACAAAATTTGTAAGAGTGAAAACTGATACTCTGTCAAAATGCTACGAACTTTCAAAAATGCACAATTTTAACTCAAAAGCCCAGGCAAAAAAAATAAACTAAATTTTCAAAAAATACGGATGAAATTACCATAGGAAACATTTTTGTTCAATTGTGAAAGTGTCCCAGCTAAAAATTGAAAGGGCGAACACTTAAAACCAGGTGAAAACCCTCCAAACAATTAAAAATGCCCAATTTTTTACCCAAAAACAGGGTCTGGGTAAAAAATTAACCCGATTTTCAAAATCTCCGGATGGAATTACCCCAGGGAACATTTTTGTTCGACTGTGAAAGTGTCGCAGGCAAAAATTTAAAGGGCGAACACATGTTGATTACATAGCTGAAAAAAAAAATACAAAGGGAAAGAAGTAACACTGTTTTCAGAATAGGTTTTTCGTGTCTACAGCGTATGAAAAGTAGTCGGATAAAAATTTTTTCGCGGCTCCAAGCACACAACTTTGGGTGTTCGTTTCGTGTGCACAGTGCCAAGTTTGTGGCTTATACTATGCTCGCTGGACGCAGCGAGCAAATTTGAAAAAAGCGCGCGAGGGGATAACGGCTCATATTATGCGTGATGCGCTGTCCGCTCGCTGGCGCTCGCTCGCGCATCCGCATGAATTTCCACGGCCGATTTGCCCGAAATCGTCACGATTCGCTATCTAGAGTTGCTTACATAAGAAAACTAACCCAAAATCTGTTATCAGCGCATTGAATTACCATGGAAAACACCGTTTTTTTGGTTTTTCATTTCTGGACCGATTTCGCTAGTTTCCACGGTCGATTCGCCCGAAATCGTCACGATTCAGTATCTAGAGTTGCTCACATATAAAAAACTAACCCAAAATTCGTGATCAGCGCATTGAATTACCCTCGAAAACACCTTTTTCTTGTTTTTCGTTTCTGGACCGATTTCGCCAATTTCCACGGCCGATTCGCCCGAAATCGTCACGATTCAGCATCAACAGTTGCTCACGTAAGAAAACTAACCCAATATCGGTGATCAGCGCATTGAATTACCCTGGAAAACATTTTTTTCTTGTTTTTCGTTTCTGGACCGATTTCGCCGATTTCCACGGCCGATTCGCCCGACATCGTCACGATTCAGCATCTAGAGTTGCTCACGTAAGAAAACTAACCCGAAATTCGTGATCAGCGCATTGAATTACTCTGGAAAACACCGTTTTCTTGTTTTTCGTTTCTGGACCGATTTCGCCAATTTCGACGGCCGATTCGCCCGAAATCGTCACGATTCGGTATCTAGAGTTGCTCACATAAGAAAACTAACCCAAAATCCGTGATCAGCGCATTGAATTACCCTGGAAAACACCCTTTTCTTGTTTTTCGTTTCTGGACCGATTTCGCCAACTTCCACGGCCGATTCGCCCGAAATCGTCACGATTCGGTATCTAGAGTTGCTCACGTAAGAAAACTAACCCGAAATTCGTGATCAGCGCATTGAATTACTCTGGAAAACACCGTTTTCTTGTTTTTCGTTTCTGGACCGATTTCGCCAATTTCCACGGCCGATTCGCCCGAAATCGTCACGATTCAGCATCTAGAGTTGCTCACGTAAGAAAACTAACCCAAAATCCGTGATCAGCGTATTGAATTACTACGGACTAGACTTTTTTCCTATTATTTTTCGTAGCTCAGACAAAATTTGTAAGAGTGAAAACTGATACTCAGTCAAAATGCTACGAACTTTCAAAAATGCACAATTTTAACTTAAAAAAGTGCCCGGGCAAAAAAATAAACTAAATTTTCAGAAAATACGGATGAAATTACCCTAGGAAACATTTTTGTTCAACTGTGAAAGTGTCCCAGCTAAAAATTGAAAGGGCGAACACTTAAAACCAGGTGAAAACCCTCCAAACAATTAAAAATGACCAATTTTTTACCCAAAAACAGGGTCTGGGTAAAAAATTAACCCGATTTTCAAAATCTCCGGATGGAATTACCCCAGGGAACATTTTTGTTCGACTGTGAAAGTGTCGCAGGCAAAAATTTAAAGGGCGAACACATGTTGATTACATAGCTGAAAAAAAAAAATACAAAGGGAAAGAAGTAACACTGTTTTCAGAATAGGTTTTTCGTGTCTACAGCGTGTGAAAAGTAGTCGGATAAAAATTTTTTCGCGGCTCCAAGCACAACTTTGGGTGTTCGTTTCGTGTGCACGGTACCAAGTTTGTGGCTTATACTATGCTCGCTGGACGCAGCGAGCAAATTTGAAAAAAGCGCGCGAGGGGATAACGGCTCATATTATGCGTGATGCGCTCTCCGCTCGCTACGCTCGCTCGCGCATCCGCATGATATATTAACATTCAGGAGGCGCTTGCATATCTTATGTGGTTCTTCGAACTCCCTGATTGATTTAGCACAACTTTGATCTTTGAAATTTAAAAAGAATAAAAAAAACAAAACAAAAATGACGATTTTTGTTTTTAAACAACCCTAGTGACACCCCCAGGCGTGGGCTATGGGGGGTCCACTATTGTAGAAATATTTCTGGGGGTGCACACAGCACACCAGTACCGAAGGCGAAAGCAAATTTTCGAGGGGGGTGCCGTCACGTGGGGGGGGCGAAAATTTTTCAGGGGGGGTGTCAGTCATGGTACAGTGACACCCCCAGGCGTGGCATAGTTGTTCCAGAGCCGAGGGGTTGGCGGGGGCGATATAGATAGCTGGAACAAATTTTCCAGATAGATACTTAGATAGCTGGAAAATTTGGGGGGGGGGCGCGGGGGGCCATGGGACGTTGGGGGGGGGGCGGTCAAAATTTTGAAATTTGATAGAGAGAAGATAGCTAAAACGCTAAAAAGCTATAAGAACAGCAAAATAATGCTAAAAATACACAAAAAAAAATCAAGTATAATGTAATGTCCTACTTTAGCCTTCGTGTCTGCACTCTCACACAAAGCCGGGTTTACGGTGAGCTGTTTCTGACAGAGCGCTTGACTTCCAATGCTCATCTACTTTTTTCCTAGATGCTCAACGCTTTTCTTAAATTTTTGTTAAGCTATTTTTCCTTGGTTCGTTCTCGTACATTATAAAAGTGCTGTGTTTTATGAGTTCAGCATGTGCCGTTCGTGCCATTTTGTCCCTCTGTATTTCTATCATCTTTCGTCGTCGGTTTAATAAAAGTGAAGTCGTTTTAATTGAGTAAAAGTAAAGTAAAAGTAAAAAACCCAACGTCGTCCACCGGTCATCACACACAGCAGCTCGGATCGGTTGGCAGTCCAGTGAGCCATTCACACACACCAAAGCAGAACATCGCAGTGGAGGTCCCGCCGAGACAATGCTGGGTGGCGACGTCGCGTGCACCGAGGCCATGGAGGGCCAGTGCAGAAAGGCCATGGAGGGTCAGCGTCGACGAGAGGCGGTGGCGTGCTGCGCGTCTTCGCGTGTCGTCGAGTGTCGCCGAGGCAGATCAGCGGAGTGGCGGGCGCACCAGTGGCTGGCAGAACGTCGCATGGAACGGAGGCACGGTGGCTGGAGTTGTGGCGGCATGCGAGCTGAGACGGCGTCGATCTATGGCACGGCCGGGTTTCGCCGAGGGCAGCTTTCGAGAAAGCCAAAACGCCGCAGCGGAAATTGGTTGGTCGGAGTTTTTTCGGTCTCCGTGACTCAAACCGATTCGGAGTTATTTCGGTCTCCGAGACTCAAACCGAACGGAGGACGGCCTCCGTGATCAAAAACGTGATTGGCTGTGGTGATGTGCTGAAGAAGGCTGTGAGGAGAAGTTTGGTTGTGGCGCAGTGAAGCGCAGTGGAAGTTTTATTGTTAGCCACGGTTCTTTGATTTTAAAGTCTCCAGTAAACTGCGACGTAAAGTGCAGGTTGCGCCAGTCTTCTGCTGATTTGTAATAGATTTGTTTGATTTTTTTGTTTTGTTTTACCCCAGTTTTCAGTGTGGGGAGAGGGTGAACTGTTTTAATGTTTTTTCTTCTATTTTAGTTTTGGCGGTTTTTCTTTGGGGTTTTTCGCCGCAATTCGACTGCCGTGCGTGATCACAATCGTGACAGTTTAGTTTTGTTTTGTTTTCGTTTGTCAGGATAGCTTTTAGGTTTTTCAGTTTTGGCACTTCAGGTTTTCGAATTTGATAATTGTTGATCTTTGCTTTCTTTTTTTGCTTGTAGCTTTTGAAGTTTTTAGAATTTTATCTAGAGTTCAAGTGATTCAATTTCGTTGAATTTCCGTTTGAGTTGGAGCATTTAGGAATTTTGAAGTGAGTGAAAGCAGGTGTCCAGGTCAGGCAGTGCACCAGACACTCGGCTGCGTAGGGAGAGTGACGTCGCGAGGGCGCTCCGTATGGGGGAGTAGGGTACTGTAATGTCCTACTTTAGCCTTCGTGTCTGCACTCTCACACAAAGCCGGGTTTACGGTGAGCTGTTTCTGACAGAGCGCTTGACTTCCAATGCTCATCTACTTTTTTCCTAGATGCTCAACGGTTTTTTTAAATTTTTGTTAAGCTATTTTTCCTTGGTTCGTTCTCGTACATTATAAAAGTGCTGTGTTTTATGAGTTCAGCATGTGCCGTTCGTGCCATTTTGTCCCTCTGTATTTCTATCATCTTTCGTCGTCGGTTTAATAAAAGTGAAGTCGTTTTAATTGAGTAAAAGTAAAGTAAAAGTAAAAAACCCAACGTCGTCCACCGGTCATCACACACAGCAGCTCGGATCGGTTGGCAGTCCAGTGAGCCATTCACACACACCAAAGCAGAACATTTCAATAAACGCATATTTTACCTAAAATTAGCGAAATTTTCAAGAATTACGATAAATGGTCAATTTTGGTCAAAAATTTTTGACCAAAATTGACTCATTTTATGTTTTCGAAGACAAAAATTTTCAGATAGATAGCTGGCTGAAAATTTTTTTAGATAGATATAAGCTGAGCCAAAAAACCTGTCTGAAAAAACCGAAAATTTTTTGGGGGGGGCCGGCTAGGGTTCAATTTTTTTTAAATCGGGATTTTTTAATCATTTTTTTAATTAATTAAAAAAAACAAATTTTGACCATCAAAATTGTACTTTCATCTGAAAATGCGTTTTTAAAAACACTTTCCACACAGAAAATGGCATTATGCTTTTTTCCCAGAGTTTTGTGTGGACTTTGTTTTTGGCAGAGTTTTTTGTGACAATTTCTACTTTCAGCTCGAAGATCTAACTAAATCTAAATACCAAACATGACCCAATATGCGTTTGCACGCACAGATAGAGAAAATGTTTCATGGCTGCGCGGCAATTTGAAATTAGCAACACTTAACGTATTCTGACGGCAGATTTGTGCAAGAAATTGAGAAAAACCAATTGGAATTTTTTCTCACTAAATAAATTTATTTTATTTCATATTCGAATTACGTTCAGGCGCGAAACATTTTTTCGACTGTGCGGCTTTTCCACACATCATTCAACATTACTCGGCCTCCTTCGCATAAAAAGATAATACTTTGGTTTTACCCTTCAAATTGAAGGAAACCTACTTGTCAACTCTTGATTGTTGTCGATATGTTGTCTTGAAGAAGCGCGGCGTTGCCCATCAACAACAACGTGAACTGGTGCGAACTGTGAAACACAGAAAAATCATTTGGAACGAGAAACACGACCTGTGTTAGGATCCACATGCTGCAACAGTTTCAAATTAACGTTGGAGGAAATTTTCATAAGTTTTCGTCCAATTTTAAAGGCCAAAATGGCCTTGTGAAAGTCAGCGCAGTTCGAATGTACCTATTTTTGTTGACTATGAGATTTTCCTCTGGCATTTAAAAAAAAAATAATACTAATTAATTTAAAAAAAAAATTAAAAATTAACTTTTTAATTTAAAAAATCGCCATTTTTACTTTTTTTCAAACCCTTTTAACCCAGAATGGTTGGCGGGGTGCTACATTGATACAATCCGGGCACCCATCTGTAAAGCTGGTCGACACAGAGAATGGGTCAGAAAACAAACCAGAACGTTGAACTGATTTCGTTGGGGGGGGTACAATTCCGGCCCGCTAATTCCGGCCTGAAGAATTCCGGCCCGCTCATTCCGGCCTGAAGAATTCCGGCCCGAAGAATTCCGGCCCGGAGAATTCCGGCCCGGAGAATTTTCGCCAGTACGACCAATATTAAACCACACGAAGTGATTTTGGTAATGAAATAAAAAAATAAAAATATCGATGTTCACATGTTACAGTGTATTTTCAATGATGTTCGTCCTGTTTGCTTTTTTGGAAAGTGAAACCTTTTGGAAAAAAGAAACTACAAATAAATTTTTAAATTTTTTTATCATGAACAGGTTTTGTGACCCTTTTACCTTATCAAAAAGACTTGGCTTAGTATTAGGAACCTACAACAAGTCACTGCAAGCAAGTTCTAAACAAAAATAAAAAATCACTTAAGAATTTATTTACCAAAAATCACTTCGTGTGGTTTAATATTGTTCTTGCTGGCGAAAATTCTCCGGGCCGGAATTCTCCGGGCCGGAATTCTTCGGGCCGGAATTCTTCGGGCCGGAATGAGCGGGCCGGAATTCTACGGGCCGGAATTTCGCGGGCCGGAATAGTACACGAGCCGATTTCGTTCGTCAATTAGAACGGACTCCTAAACCATAAAAAACCTCTGACACATTTTTGCCATACTTGTTGTTGTTGATCTTATGTAAAACTTTAGACAACATAGTGCGATCATTACCGATACGCTTGAAGCATGGTATCGGCAGTGAAACCACGGATTGACTAAAACAGTTGTATGCAACACCGATTGATAATAGTGCGCTTGAAAATGCCCATTTACAGGTGCGTCTAGGAATCAACAGCACGAGGGGTGTGATTTGTACGAGCACTTGTTCGTTTTACTGTGTATGATACTTGAAGACAGAAGGTTCAACTCAAACACATGAGCCAACCGAGTCAAAAATTTGTGCAGAAAAGTTAAGCGATGCACAAAAACAGACTGAAACAACGGCACGATGCTGGAATACCGCAGAGTATACATTGTATATACATATTACAGTTTGTATCACGATTAAAACTGAGAGTCAACAAATCAACCAAACAGCAAAACTCCAAACGCGTTCAAGCTTGACACCATCTTTTTCAAAAATATTGTAGATCAGGAGACCAGTTGAAGCAGCGCAATGAATCGCCCATTGTCGTTTTGAAATCTTTTTGGATGAGGAACAATTAACTGTCATTCCCGTCATAGTCATAGGGGTTCGTAAGTAGCTGACACTGAAAAGGCTGATAAAAGAAGATTGATTTCCGCATTTTGAACGGTAATGGTCACACATAGTGGTGTTTGTTAATTTTAGCCTTTTTTTACTGCCGACGTGTCCTCTCCTTCTGTGTTTACTAAACAGAACCGACTCCACAATCACACAAAATCACTACAGCCGCTATCGACTTCATTTTATGTTATTTGGATCACAGTCGGTCGTCTGACAGATCGCTGATTGTGTAAATTCACAATACGCGTCTTCGAGTCCCAGTGATGCGTGGTTGTTTAACATAATCAAACGGCCGCACCCTTCGCCTCTTCTGTCGTCGTTGTCTGGCTGACCCGGTAGCCACACGTTGGAAGTGGCCGGAATCACGGTGCCGTCGATTGTGCGCCAGCCTTCACCCGGCTCCTTTGATCCCGCGCGTTGCATTACTCCAACCCACCAAACGGATGAAGAAAACTGAAAAGCATAACCATGCTTCAGTGGAACTGTATTACTGGTTTCTACAATCCAAATCGAATTTATAGACACTCAGCTGATTGGCTGGCGATCAAGTGATACATGCGTTTTGTGCAGGACAGACTTCATGCCTGCACAGAAAGCAGCATCAGGTAATCACACTAATCACTGACCATTGCCTATCATTTAGAGTTCGACTTGTAGAGTCGACGTACGCCTTCGCTCTCGAGTTTAGTTGAACGTTTAATTAAAAACTTTTTGAAAATTGAGGTTTTTTGCAGAATTCGAGTTTTTTTTTTGAAAATCCCCGTCAACTCTGTAATCTTGCTAATCTACAGTCGATCCGCTGATATCCCCTCATTGGAAAAATTGAAAATACAAGGTGTTGCTTGTGTCACTTGAATTTTTTTCTCGGCAAAACTAACAGATACCTCCGGATACTGCGTGAACAACCAGGTGCGTACTTTGTCGAGCGTCTCAGTACGGTTAACGTTGGTCAAAAGCATCTTGCCCTCGTCTTTGCATTTTCTGTCTGCCTCTTCCCAGGTCCTTTGCTTCCCTTCCCAGATCAGGGTCAAACAGCCGGTGGTGGTGGTGGTGGTGGTGGTGGTGGTGGTGGTGGTGGTGGTGGTGGTGGTGGTCGTTGAACAGTTGCGTTCGTCCGTGTTGTCTGCGCAGTCGTTGCGGCCGTCACACCAACGGTGCACCGGCACACAATTTGAGAGGTCACACTTGAAGTGGCCATCTTGGCAGACTACTGAAAATTACTTGATTATGTGTAAGCGATTGCACCGAAATCAACTGATCAGGCAGATACTTAATGAAATTGAACTTGAAAATCAATCGCATGTCAAAATTGGCAAACGCACTTCAACATGCACACGACGTGACATTGCGTGTTTGTCTGACTTGAATGCGAAATGCTCAAACAGGGTTTAGATTTTTTTCTTTTTCTTTTTAAGGTTCAAAGTTTTTTTTTAAATCGGGATGTTTTTAGTTAAAAAACCGAATTTCGACCATGAAAATTGTACTTTCATCCGAAAATGCGTCTAAGACACTTTCCACAGAAAATGACATTATGCTTTTTTCATAGAGTTTCGTGTGGACTTTTGTTTTTGGCAGAATTTTTTGAACAATTTCTACTTTTATGTCAAAGATTGACGAGAAAAATCCAGATACCAATAGAAGTTTCTGCAGTTGGTTTCATGAGCTCGTTACTTAAATTACCTTGTTTTTACGTTTCAAATGTAAAGAAAACTGCATCTAAAGTATTCAAGAAAGTACTATGGAACACAGAAAATCATTTGGAACGATAAACACGACCTGGGTTTGAATCCACATGCTGCAAAAGGTAGGCTCAAACACAGGGAAAACAGAAAATGAGACGTTTTGAAACGCTTGTTAACGTTATGAAACGCTCGTTAAAACACAATGGTTAATTGTTGTTACGAGCATTTATCACCATTATCTAAAAATGCGGGAGACGCATATAAAAGGAGGATATAATATATGATATAAAAATATAAATTTTTGCTTAAAAATTGGACAAAAACACATTTTTTTGCGTTTTTCAGTGTTTTTTGTTTTAATGTTTTAATTTTATGCGTGGATTTAAAAAAAAACTATTTTCTGATAGCATCACAACCGTTGTACTAGAATCAGTTTTTATATTTTGCAACTGACCGCTTGCTCACCCAAAAAAATGGGTAAAATGTTGATTTTTTTTCGCTTTTTTCATATGTTTTCGTTTCACAGCGAAAAAATCAGTTCAGAAACAATTTTTAATTTTAATTTTTAATTCTCCAGAAGGTTTTCAAAATCTCTCAATTCGAATCTGATTTTAGATTTTTGCCCCGGGCTTTTTTTGTTCAAAAATTAAGCAAAAACACTTTTTTTCGCGTTTTCCAGTGTTTTTTTTTGTTTTAATTTGTAATTGTAAGTGTGGATTTTTATTTAAAAAACTGTTTCTAATAGCTTTACAACTGCTGTACTTGAATACGTTATTACGCCGCTTTTATATTATACGTTATTATACGAGAATTTTTTTACGCCGCTGAAGTTGAATTTGTTTTTGGTTTTTTTAAAACTAGCACCGAGACTAGCGTTTTAACCCAAAAGGGTAAATACTTATGCACTTACGTTATTTCAGGTCTTTTTGCCTTTTGTGAGAAACAAGCTTGTAAAGGTTAAAAGGTTCTGTATTCCAGTTAGTTAGTGTATTTAATTTTCATTAGTCTTTTATTTTCTGAAGCTTTCAAGTTTTTGCTCAAGACTGACAGACTGACATGTACCCATACCGAATATACATTTACCCCTTTGTTTTGCCCCACTTTTTACCCTTTTGGGTTAAAACACTAGTCTCGGTGCATGACAGCAGACTTGAATTCATCAATCTCAAGCATCAAAGAAACGCAAAACCATTCATAATGTAAGTTTCAAACAAAAAGCTGAGAGTGACAGTTTTTACCCAATTGGGTAAAATTGGGGTAAAAAGCACCAGTTTTAAAAAACCAAAAGCAATTTTGAACTTCTGCGGCGTAAAAAATTCTCGAGGATAAATTAACATCAATTTACAAGTCTGGTTCAAACACAAAAAAGAAAAACGTCTACAGAAAGACTACAGTGTAGATTTTTACCCATTTATAAGGGTTTATAATGGGTCAGTTCAAGCTATCTGAGATATTTAAAACTTGGTTTCACGGCGTTGGGTAGTGAACATAAACATAAACATTGCTATATCGCGCGTATTTTGGGTTGTTATCAGTTATAACTGTGTTAGTCAGCGTTTAGCGTTTCATCAGTTGCATACGCCGGAGCCATTTTTGACTTCAATACCCAACTCCAATAACGTTGTGAGATGTTTATGATAATGCAATAACGTCTGTGGTAACGCAGTTGTGAGATGTTTATGATAATTCTATAACGCTGTTAATGTTTTCACACAAAGTATAGCCAGCGTTAACAACGTAAACGAGCGTTTCAAAACGTCTCATTTCTGTTTTCCCTGTAAAACTGACGTCGGACGATAATTTCATAAAAGTTTTTGCCAATTTTTTTAAACCAAAACAGTCTTATTTAGTTCTAAAAATGCAATATTCTAACTCAGCGCGTCAGCGCGGTTCGAATGCACCTATTTTTGTCAACCGTCAGATTGCCTCCGGCATTTATTATTTTTTTTTAATTTTTTTTAATTAAAAAAATTGGGATTTTTATTTTTTTGAACCCTATGCACAAACACCGGTATGCAAGGTGTTTAGACACTGTAAATTGGTTCAGCCTTTGGACCAGCACTTTTATGCCCATTAATTTTTGTGCGCTGCAGACTGACACTGCAAGTGCTGTGCACGGTTTTTGCGGTTTCGCTATGTACGCAAAGACCGCGACGACTCCGGCTCGACCGTTTGGCAAGTCGCTTGCCGCATTCTTCACAAGAATGAACAGGGTAACACAAAGATCACTGTTACCATTTGCAGTGGTTCTCAGTGCGCTCGTCGCGGTGGTCGTTGCCGGCGGGGGCGGGATGCTGCCAGGATTTGGTGAGGTCCGGGCAAAGCTGATGGTGGGAATGATGGCACTGAAATTGACACGTGGACGCAGATGCTGCATGCGTTCAAAATGCAGACTGAGGTAAAATGGCGATATGTTAGAAAAAAAACATGAAATCTCGCCCATAACCCCGTGACTTGTTATAACGTGTTTTTCTCACGTGTGAAAAATGGTGGCGGTTTCTTCCGATTTCATGAACATCACCATCAGCACAATGGTAATGGCAATGACTGCCATCACAATCAGTGCGATAAACGATGCGGTGATTATAACGACTGCCTTGCGTCGGCGTCTGCTCAGTTTTAGTGTGCGCATCGTTGTGGTTTTCTTACGAACACCTGTTAAAAGGAGTGGGGTCGCGGTTGTAATAATGAGCCAAGAACAAAATGTTGTTTGATAATACTTTTGTTATCATGCCCATTCGCGAGGTTAAGCGAACATAGGAAGCGGGCATAATATGAATCATTGCTGGTTCACGCTAAAATTTCAAAATAACTTTGCCTCGCTCTGTGAGTACAAAAGGAGCTGTAGAAATTTTTTGGCCGCACACAGGTGTATCTACAGGTATGCTACACGGTCCCGTGACACTCACCCCCCCCCCAAAACCGGGACCCCCATCACCGTGTTAACTGTGTAATTTTGAAACTTTATGCTGTCGCGCTGCTTTCGTCTGTTAAAATGCGTGCGTGTCTGAGACTAAATACAAACTCAGGTGCATTTATTGTTGTTTCTCAGGACCTGTTTCGTGGAATGGACCTCACAAATATCGTTCAGCATGGTGTTTTTGTTGTCATGACGTTTTAGAAAATCAAGCTGAATCTTTGCGAAACACCAACCACAGTCCAACTCTAAAATATAGGAAATCATCGTAATCGTTGATGATCCTGATGCATGCCTTGTGTGCAGAAATTGCTGTGGGGGAGGAGTTTGATTTGCAAAGAAAGCATGCATCACCAACCAATCAGCTGATTCCCTATGAGTTAGAGTTTGACTGCAGCACGCGAAAATTGCAGTTTTGCGTTTTTTTCTTGGCATGAATCCGATAAACCGCAAATTTAATACAATTACTTGTGGGCCACCCTGTATTGTACATAAACTAACGACAATAAACCAGTGCGTGGCAAAATATATAATTGTCGTAGTTTAGTGACAATCGTCTGTTCTTCTCTTGATTCTATAAGCCACCCATTTATTCACTCCCAACCATCAAATATAAGCAAGTTAGGTAACTGGGTGGCAATAACTGTTTTCGAAATTCGAAATATAAAGCAACGGAAAGCAAAACATATGCAAAAATATTTCCCACCCAATTTAGTGACAATCGTCTGTTCTTCTCTTGATTCTATAAGCCACCCATTTATTCACTCCCAACCATCAAATATAAGCAAGTTAGGTAACTGGGTGGCAATAACTGTTTTCGAAATTCGAAATATAAAGCAACGGAAAGCAAAACATATGCAAAAATATTTCCCAAGTCCAAACTTGTGCGAGCATGCGCACACCCGGTATAAAATACGTCATGTGCCATGGGTTTATAGATGTCGCACTGTTTATAGATGACACCAAATCGTTCGAAACATCTATCATCACCCTGATCGAGAACACGTTTTTGTACCTTTGGAATGGTGGCGACGGAAATTGCAGAAAAACAACCAGTAAAAGCAACACGGGATGACGATGACGATATTAAGTGCCTCCAATAAATAAAATTGTGCTTCTCTAAAAAGGTGTTACTTCTGAAGTTTTTTTCTTCGGTAACTAGAAAAACAATGTGTTTTCTTGGGCGAAACTTTCCACTTTAAAGAAAACACGCACACGGCTGCGACGGAATGCACGATGATGCACAAATGGTGGACTGATCACGCGCGCGTTAAACACGTTAAAACACGGTCATAAACGGACATTCATGAAGTACAGGGTGATCCAATTCAATTGAATTGAATAGGGTGAAAATTGAATTTTCAAACCAAATACAGTAGCGCACGTTCACCACTCAGCGCTCAAAGAGATTTGTTTTCTCCCTTTTCGTGTTAGTTTACTAAACAGTACAACGGTATTGATTCCACAAGCACAGAAAATCACTGCAGTTTTGGAATATGGAATTGGCTTTGGTTTTGGTTGAATCTGGAGATTGCCATGAGATGCGTACTTTGAAGACTTGATACATTGATCTATTTGATTGTTTAGGTCAGGATTGAGTTGTCTAGTCTTTGTAATCGTAAAACTTCTGATGTGAATTTAGGTAAGAACCGGGCACTTGTGTTGTGCCATTGCGCATTATATTTACACGTATTGTTTGTGACGAGACATATTGTAAAGTGACGTGACGTGCCACACATGCATACGGTTGTATGAACGGTAGTATGCAATAACATGCGACCTAAAGTGACGTGACGTAACGTGACGTGCCGTATGCGCATACGTCAGGTATAAGCGGGCCTTTACGGTTGCTATCGACTTCTAACGCTAACGAAAAGGCTGATAAAGGAAGATTGATTTCAGCATTTTGAACGGTAATGGTCACGTGTTTGTTAGTATTGGTAGCGGTTAAAAAGTTTAGCCTTTTTTACTGCCGACGTGTCCTCTCCTTCTGTGTTTACTAAAACAGAATTGACTCCACAATCACACCGAAAATCACTACAGCCGCTATCGACTCTCAGTTTCGAGGTTATTTGGACTTCACAGTCGGTCGTCTGACAGATCGCTGATTGTGTGAAATCTACAATAAAAGGCCTGCGGTCCAAGTGATGGTAGATGTTTAACATAATCAAACGGCCGCACCCTTCGCCTCTTCTGTCGTCGTTGTCTGGCTGACCCGGTAGCCACACGGGTTAGAAGTGGCCGGAATCACGGTGCCGTCGATTTTGTGCGCCAGCCTTCACCCGGCTCCTTTGATCCCTCGGTTTGCTTTACTCCAACCCACCAAACGGATGAAGCAAAGGGAGCCTGAAAAGCATAACCCATGCTTCAGTAGAACTGTATAGCGTTTCTACAATCCAAATCGAATTTATAGACACTTATATGATTGGCTGGTGATCAAGTGATGTCTGCGCAGGGACAGACTCCGTCTCACTTCATGCCTGTACAGAAAGCGTTAGTCACCCTAATCACTGACCATTGCCTATCATTTTTAGAGTTCGGAATTTGTAGAGTCGACGTACGC